>CAJHUC010002200.1:0-38608 GCA_905146915.1 Ostreobium quekettii
TCGCCGCAACCCATCCCCGCGGGCCGGTCGCGATCCACGGTTGACGCCTGGAGCGCCTCGTTTCCTTGGCCGCGCGTGCACCTCGCCACCGGCGCTCACGCGCGCGCATTGAGAACCCGCCCACGCTGTCAGTCGCCGCCGCCCCAGTCGCCGTTACCCAGCGCACACCTGCTGTGAGGGCAACAATCAGCGTTTTAAAAGGATTACTAGTAGATGGGTATCAAACCCCGTGTTGGTAACACACGGTAGCTTTTGGGTCAGGTGGGAGCTGCGCTTGATGAGTTTGGGAACATTTGCATAAAGGCTTAAGCGCTGTGGGAACCTTGGGACCAATGACAATGCGGACGGGATACAAACATTCGAACACAAGTTGGCGGGTATGCCAGAATTGGGGATGACTCACCAATTTCTGGCATGACCCTTGGGATTCCCGGGCGGGCACCTATAAATACGGGTGACCTCCGCCCAGTTTGTAATCGTGAGTTTTCCCGTTCCTTGGGTCCGAGTTTGGACCAACGGGTGTTGGAGTTGCCGTCAAGGCTCCACGCCCCTTACAACTGGTTTCGGAGCCAGAGGAGCTGCCGAGGACACGAAGGCGCTCCAAGTTGACCTAACCCACGACCAGAGGCGGCAGGGCCTCAAGGACGTGAGCAAGGCGGTTTACACTCGAAGGGTAGCGCGGCGGGACGTCACGAAGTCGTCAACTGCGTGGGAGGCCCCGAGAGGAGCGAGTTGGAAGTTCCGTTGTGCGCTGGAGTGCGACAACGAAGAGGCCGCCCCGAGGGCACTGAAGGCTGAGCGTTTCCAAGGACGTCAGCGACAAGGCCTGCCCCGAGGGCACCCGTTTGAGTTCCGCTGTGCGCGGGAGTGCGGCAGCGAGGAGGCCGCCCCGAGGGCGCTGAAGATTGGACGTCCCGAGGACGACGATCATGTGGCCTGCCCCGAGGGCGTTCCAAAGAAGGTTTTAGAAGACAAGAAACTACAGTACTGAAGGTCGAAGGGTAAAGGCACGGCTGGGCGTCGAGAAGACGTCAGTTACGTGGGCTACCAAGCGACAGAAGTGGGGATACGAGGGCAACTTGAGGGCGACAGACCTCCGCGGCAATTTGGAGAACCGCATGGCTGCCGCATCCCAATAAAGCAAGGCCAACGTGTACAAGTGGCAGGGACCAAAGTGCATTGGGAACCTGACCACCGAAATGGGAGAGACAAGCCATGAAAAGGGCAGGAGGAAGAAGCGGTGAAGAACGAAATGTTACAATGGTGTGGAAGGCAAGCGCGGTGGTGGAGCGTGGTTCATGAGATGGACCTGTATGAGGAACCACGCAGCTGGAAGGAGTATGACCAGGTGGTAGCCGACTACAAACAATGGGAAGAAGCGCAGAGAACAAGTGATGAAGCCGGCAGCTGCAATTCCACGACAACCAAAGAGATAAACAGAATACGACAACAAAAAGCGAGTCTACTGCGTTTCAAGGGGACGCTGGGTGGAAAGAAGGTGTTGGTTCTGATCGACAGTGGAGCCACTGGAAACTTCATAAGTCAGGACTTCTGTGAGAGGAACGGCATCTGCTGGAAAGAGACGGGTAAGACGCAGACGTTGCACATGGCGGATGGGTCGACACGACTTGAACCGGAGCGAGAGGTCAAGACTTACAAACTGCGCATCAACGAGTTCAAATGCCATCCCACGTTCCAAGTCACGAAGTTGGGACGGCATGACATCATCTTGGGAATGCCATGGCTGCGAAGATTCAACCCCCAAATCAAGTGGGAAGCCAATACGATACAGATCAAGAGCGGCGAACGAATATGGACCCTCTACGGGATCAGAAAAATCGACGAAGATACGCGGAGGATCAACGCAATTACATTATCCGGCAAAGGCCTGACCCAAGCCCTCAAGAAAGGAGCAGAGACTTATGTGGCGGTGGTGCGGAACGTGCAACAAGAAACGACAACTAAAGGGAGATCAGACAACCCGATCAGAGATATGCTATTACAAGAATTTCCAAAAGTCATGAGTGACAAGATACGGTTGGGACTACCGCCAAAAGGGAGGCCAGAACACAGCATCGAATTGCTACCCGACGCCAAGCCAGCCCATACACCTGCATACCGACTTTCTCCCAAAGAAAATGACGAGTTAAAGAGACAAATCGAGGAGCTGCTAGACGCCGGTCTGATCCGGCCCAGCAGTTTGCCGTGGGGTGCACCGGTCTTGTTTGCCAAAAAGAAAGATGGCGGGCTACGAATGTGCATCGACTACAGAGCATTGAACAAGCGAAGCGTCAGGGACAGATATCCCTTACCCCGAATTGATGACCTGATGGCCAGGCTGGCGGGGGCGACTATCTTCAGCAAAATGGATCTACGGTCTGGCTACCACCAGATACGGATAAGAGAAGAAGACATCCCTAAGACTGCGTTCGTCACGCGTCATGGAAGCTACGAGTTCCTGGTGATGCCGTTTGGGTTATGCAACGCTCCAAGTTCCTTTCAATGCTATATGAACCAGGTCTTCGGTGACGTTGCAAATGCCTTTCTGGTCATCTACTTGGATGACATACTCGTGTTTAGCAAAAACATGGAGGAGCATGTCAAACATCTACGGCTGGTCATGAGAAGGTTACGGGAACATGGATTGGTGGTGAGGCCACACAAGTGCAACTTTGCTTGTGAGGAAATGGAGTTTCTGGGAGTGGTGGTCGGGAAGGGAGGTGCCCGACCAGACCATAGCAAGATCCGGTTGGTGCAAGAGTGGCCGACACCACGGAACGTCCATCATGTCAGAGCATTCCTTGGATTGGCAAACTTCTACCGACGGTTCGTGCCGAAGTTTGCTTCTGTGGCCAGACCGATGACGGACCTCACCAAGCTGCATGAGCCGTTCGTTTGGGGAGAAGCGCAAGAAATAGCCTTTCAAACTTTGAAGGACAGACTGACCCAAGCTCCACTGCTACTTTTGCCAAATGATGAGTTGCCCTTCGTCGTCATGACTGACGCAAGCGACTATGCCACGGGGGCAGTTTTGATGCAAAACCAAGGACGAGGATTACAACCGGTCGAGTACTTGTTGCGACGACTCAGTCAGGCAGAGATGCGCTACCACACCTACGACAAGGAAATGTTGGCCGTTATTCATGCTTTAAGGGGCTGGCGGCATCTCTTGGAAGGACGACGATTTCAGTTGCACACCGACCATCAGATGATAAGGCACATACAAACACAAAAGAATCTGTCCCGGCGTCAAGCACGATGGAGCGAATTTCTGCAAGACTACGACTTCGAAATATGCTATCGGAAGGGGAGCTGCAATGGAGCTGCTGACGCCCTATCACGACGACCAGGTCCGGAAGACGTCAGTGACGACTCTGATGAGACAGACGTCGGTCAAGAAACCAACGTATGCACCAGGAGCACGCCAACTGCATGGTATGACACGAGACACCAAGATTTCTTGCGTTTGTACGCGTTTGCATTACGTGAAGATCCAGACCTGGCTACGGCTCGAATTGAGGCGAGGCAAGAAGACGGGATTCATAAGTTTGCCAACCATCTCCTTTGGAGGAAGCAGAGAGATGGACAATGGAAAATAGTGGTGCCAAATAACACGGAACTGAGAACCATGCTACTTTGAGAAGCTCATGATGCACCCGCGGCTGGACACTTGGGAAGAGCAAGAACCATGGAGCGACTCGACCGACACTTCACCTGGGCGGGGATGGCCAGTGATGCACGCGAATATGTTCGCACGTGTGACGTATGTCAGAGAACCAAAGTGGAGACGCAGCAAACACGAGGATTACTACACCCGCTCCCAACACCAAACGGGAAATGGACGCACATCACCATGGACTTAGTGACCTGTCTGCCGGAGACACCGGAGGGATATGATGCAGCCGTAGTCTTCACAGATCGATTCACAAAAATGGTCCGGTTTGCACCAACAACGATAACGGTGACCGCACCACAATTGGCACGGATATTTGTGGAGCAAGTCTTCAGGAATTTTGGACTACCAAAACAGATCGTCAGTGACAGAGACCCCCGGTTTATGGGGAACTTTTGGAAAGCGCTGTGGAAGCACCTATCCACGAAATTACACCCATCAACAGCGCATCATCCACAGACGGATGGGGTGAGTGAACGAGCCATCCGAACTTTGGAACAGATCCTTCGAGCTTACATGGCGTACGACCAGCGGGATTGGGCTGAACATCTACCGATCATCGAATATGCCTACAACTCAGCTCAACATGCAAGTACCAAGGTGTCACCGTTTTTCTTGATGACGGGACAGCACCCACGGGGACCTCTCGAGTCGATAGCAGACTTTGCAACCGAAGAACATCAGAACGAGTCAGCTACAACGATGATAGCTCGAATGCAAGCTGATGCCACCCGGGCCCAGCAGGCCATTCGCGAGGTGCAAGAATATCAGAAGCAATATGCTGACAGACACCGACGAGAGGCTTCCTTCAACGTTGGAGATCGAGTGCTGCTGGATACTACACACATTTCTGTAGGTTCAAGAGTGCGTAAGCTTGCGGAGCGATTCTGTGGCCCCATGAAGATTCTGGAGGTTATTTCTCCCTGGGTGTACAAGCTGGAGTTGCCTCCTTCATTGAAGATTCATCCAGTTTTCCACGTGTCCAAGTTGCGGCCATATCATGATGATCATGGGCAGTTTGCACGTCCTGAACGTGTCCAACCTCCCCCCATGATGGTGGACGGACAAGCAGAGTTTGAAGTCGAGCGAATCATCGACAAGCGGGTCCGAAGAATTGGGCGGGCCAACCGAATAGAGTATCTCGTTAAGTGGAAGGGATGCGACAACTACGAAAACACCTGGGAACCGCTGGCGAACGTGGCAAGGGCTCGACAACTTGTGCAAGAATTCGAAGAGCGAGCGACTACGGGATGACAACACGAGCCGAGGACGCCTCGTAACAGGCCCGGAGGGATGTGAGGGCAGCAATCAGCATTTTAAGAGGATTACTAGTAGATGGGTATCAAACCCCGTGTTGGTAACACACGGTAGCTTTTGGGTCAGGTGGGAGCTGCGCTTGATGAGTTTGGGAACGTTTGCATAAAGGCTTAAGCGCTATGGGAACCTTGGGACCAATG
Organism: Ostreobium quekettii; assembly: GCA_905146915.1. Classification (NCBI taxonomy): domain Eukaryota; kingdom Viridiplantae; phylum Chlorophyta; class Ulvophyceae; order Bryopsidales; family Ostreobiaceae; genus Ostreobium; species Ostreobium quekettii. Next base: position 5,131 of record CAJHUC010002200.1, read on the forward strand.
ACAATGCGGACGGGATACAAACATTCGAACACAAGTTGGCGGGTATGCCAGAATTGGGGATGACTCACCAATTTCTGGCATGACCCTTGGGATTCCCGGGCGGGCACCTATAAATACGGGTGACCTCCGCCCAGTTTGTAATTGTGAGTTTTCCCGTTCCTTGGGTCCGAGTTTGGACCAACGGGTGTTGGAGTTGCTGTCAAGGCTCCACGCCCCTTACACCTGCCCCCTCCCCTTGCGCCGCCTCGTTCGGCCATCCACGCTAGGGGGCTGGTTTGCTGCCCATCATTCCGTCCCCGCGCCGCCTCATTCGGCCTCCGCGCGGTCATACCTAACGCGCTCGTTGCGTCCCGGCCAACCCATGTGCCTCGATACGCCCGCCCGCGCATCTCGCCACCCCACGCACCGCGCCACACTCCTGGCCGCCCGGTCTTTGGGTGTGCGTGCGCGTCGCTTCGCCGGTCGCAATCCATCCCGCGCTGCTTCGGCCAGCATCTGTGTGGTGTTACCCATTCAAAATGCATTGGGTCGGTGTGCCGCCTCGCTCGGCCTCCGCGCCCGAACCTGTCAACATGCATCCCTTCGGAGACGCCCCATCCGCGCCTCCTACCTGATCTTTCAGTCTCCCTTCCCATGCACGCCCGGGTTGCCCTATGCGCTGTGCATATCTGGGCCCGTTTGCATATCGCGCTGCCCTTCCTCGGCGCCCCTCCTCACGCTCAATCGCTAGCCGGGCGTGGGGTCGGGCGATGCGCCGTGCGTCGTTCCCTCACCCCGCCGGCTCTAGGCCCTCCGCATGGGACTCCCTGGTAGGGTCGCCAATTCTGTGCCAGTTTGAGAGTCACTTGCGAGGAAAACCTCATGCGGGTGCAAGGAGTTACAATTGACTCCGACGGTTGGAATATTTGGATGGAATCCCAAACATCGTACACAGAATGTATCTCCAATCTGTTCCCACTCGCTGATCAATGCTCCGCACCCCGCCTTAATCACTCCGACCACAATCAAATACACTTCCAGCAATCGATACAAAATCAAATCAATCCATTATAACGCTGAGTACATTACGACGAGTCACATCACCAATACGGTTCTAGTTCCAAGACCGCACTCTAGTAGATGTACACACATCAATAGAATTCACTATCTCAGCGCCCCTCCCGCCATCAGGCAGTACAAGGTCAGTTTCGGGGGGGGGAGGGGGGTGCGGTACGGTGCGGTGCGGTATGCGTCAGCCGCCCAAAAGCGGCTCTGACCCGGAGTTTGGGTATAGCACGGGCGTAGCACTATGCGGTCGTGTATGACATAGCCAGCACGTCACGTGCCCGTGGTCGGACGGGTTCTAGACGCCTCTACTTTGGCCACGGCTCTGCTCGCGTGGCACGCACGGGTTGGGGTGTGTGCAGCGCATATGTTGGTTATGGACGCGGAGTCACAGCGTGGGGCGTGAGCGACTGATGGAGACGTGGAGGCCCTCACTGAGTGGGCTGAGCGGGGGAGCAGAATGCGTAGGCGAGTGCGCGATGTGCCGTATGGCGCGCGGGAGTGCAGTACGCGAGTGGGGGGCATACCTATACTGTGGGGGAGTCGGGGTGATCCTCTGTGGCGGGCACCGCAGCTGTGACTGGGTTGGAGGGCGGAGGGTGCAGCAGATCGGAATGATGCAGCTCTGGGCTCAGGGTGAGGGACAGGGCCTTGTGCATGACATCGAGGCGAACATGGAGAGTGGCGGCGTCATGTAGCTCCATCGTAAGTGCGATAATGGGCACGCGCGCATGTGCCAGTAGCGCGCGCATTGTTGTCGGACCCCATTGGGGGGTTGCTGCCAGCTCGGCAATTGCATCCAGCCTGATGGTCACGGCCTCTCCCCGTGTCGCATCGTGCGCGGCATCCAGACAGAGGCTCTGTCACAGAGCCAGACCTGCACGCCGATGCCGGGATGCAGATGGGTGGAGACCTCCAGCACCGTCGCCGATGAGGTCTGCACCGTGTAGAGCGTCGCCGGCCCGTCGCCCGCATCCACGACGTAAGCTGAGAGTGCGCGGACACGCTCTCCTGCCTCGGGTAAGAATGATGGTGGGAATGGGGAGAAAGACATGACCTCGGATGGGCACGGGAGGGTCCGCGCGGTGAGAGAAACTTTGCTCTCACAGCAGGGTGAGCTGCGTAGCGACGTGCAACAAGCAGCGTGTCGCGTGTTGCAACAACTCGCAGTGGTTGTGCCGCGCCGTGTCTTAATAATACTCGTGTCTGGCTGAGTCATTGCGTCGGGGTGCCAATGTGGCGAATTTTTAAGTACCCCTAATGTTTCGCCTATTTTTGATTAGGAACTTGTACGATCTATGGGAACATGATTGATTGACTCTGTTAGGAGGTGGTGAATGGAAATTCGACCGTTCTGATCATGGAATGACGATTGACGAACTAACTCCCTTGTCTCGTTGACCCTCGAACCAGGCAACCGTCACTGATGACCTTCTAACCCACATCCCTTGGAGCCCTTGAACTGCTGGGTGACTCCCTGACCCTAGCAAGACCCCTTATCGATGCTAGCACCCTGTGGCCGCGCCATTGGAGACGACTCCCGGGACTCCCACGTTACTCCCGAGTTGGATCGCCAAGGCCGGGAATAGGAGCGTTAAGGCCGGGAGAGGATCGTTAAGGCCGGGAGAGGATCGTCAAGGCCGGGATTGGATCGTCAAGGCCGGGATTGGATCGTCAGAGCCGGGGGTGGATCGTCAAAGCCGGGGATCGGATTGTTCGAGCTTGGAGTGAATCGCCAAGGCCGGGAATTGGATCATCAAGGCTGGGAGTGGATTGTCAAGGCCGGAGATTGGATCGTCAAGGCCGGGAGTGGATCGTGAAGGCTAGGGATCGGACCGTCAAGGCCGGGAGTGACCTGGACCAGGTCGGGAGTTGTTGCAACCTGTCAGATTGTGAACGTGCGGACGGCGAGGTGACTTCAGACTATCCGGGAGTAATCACTTCTATCTGGGAGTTGCCGTTTCGGTGCGTCAGGGAGTCGGGAGTATCATGCAGAGGGCTCGAATAGGGATTGTGGTGCGGATTGTCTGTCGGCGATTGGTACGCTAGGACATAGAAGGTTCTTTCATACTGCTTCTGGGAGTAATGCCACCAAGGGGACGCGGCATCTGGGAGTAGTGCTATATATAAGACAAACATTCCATGTAAGGCGGCATACATGGGCCCACCACTTTGAACGTCGACTTGAGTGTTTCTGCTTCTAACTGCGACTCCATCCCCGTTTCCCTTGCCGTATCCCATTTCGCCTGCGGGTAAGGAGGCGACCGCGGTGTCTCCCGAGCATTGGGACCGCATTGGACTGCCCATCAGCCTGAGGAATTGGCTGGTCTGGCAATTACGGCTCTGCAGCAGGACCGCCTGGACGGCAGAGGTACGTTGGTAGATGCCACACCAACGTCATTCAAAGTCAGGAATTGCGGAGCAAAAACGTAACGGTCGGGAGGGACCGATGCGGAAGGGTTGAATATTTCACAGTACGTTTCCCGGATCTCTGGAAAGACCCGCTGTGGTGTTGTAAAGGCGCACGGCTGTGCGGTCTTCGCTCAGGTGCGCGGACACTTGCCGAGTGCTCTGGCCCGCGGAGAACCCACTCCGCGGCGTTGTCCTTTCTGCGCTTGGGCGTCTCCAAAATTTGTGGATTTGCCCCGCGATCATCCGGTCATCGCGGTATGGCGAGAGGCACCCCTGCCGCGTCGCCCATTTGCACCTTGCTCTTTTGTTAGCTATCCGAGATAGATATACTCGGCCCTGCCGAGTGGATCGCGAAGGTGACCCTTGGATTGCGATGGGCGCGAAGATGCTTGCCCTGTTGAATGGATCGTGTAGGTGCCACCTGGGTTGGACTGCACGCAGGTGTTGTGGCTGCCGGCCCGGCGAATTGGATAGCGCGGCCAGTGATCCTGGAGGGCGTCCGCACAGCCAGGGCGTCCATGTTGCATTGAACAAGGTCCCGACCAAGAGGTGCGGAAGTGCGCTTGAGGTCTAGTCGTAGGTACTGGGCGCCTGCGCTGGGCAATTTCTCCTGCCGTGTTTGCGGGCGATCGGTGATGGCGATGTCATCCGTCGCAGCCGTTGACCACGTGATGGGGAGGGGGGCGCCTTGGTGTGCGCCCTGTGTGTGCAACCTGTTTCCATCCAGGTGTGGTGGTGACCAATTAGAGGAAGGGGGCATGATTTCGAATGCGGCAATTCTGTGTATATGTGCAGTGCAATTGCCAAATTCCTCTCCGTAACTGAAGCTGTTGCCTCTCCATTGGAGAACCGAACTGCGATGATCCAGAGGCCACTGCATCTTTTTCCTGTTCCTCTTTCCTTTGCCTCTGGGTGGTCAATGGTGGCCTGTTCATGGTTGAGGCTTGAGCGTTGGAATAGCTTAACATTCACAAGTTCGTGACAAAGAAATAAATACAATCTGGAACACTTGCCCCCCTGAACAACAAGGAATTTCAAGTAGTTTGTGATTGAGTGGTAGTGTGGTTTGGCCTCTGCTGTCCAGAGGAAAAGGTGCTGCCAGAGGACATGGATGCCTTCTGAGCAGCTCAGCAGCAGCTGCGTCCTCTTGTGCAGGTCCCTGTGTAACCTCTCATAAGGAGTGTTCCTAAATTGGCCTGAAATTACTGCTTGTACAGAGGCATTTTTGATGGACTTGAGTGCCCAGTGAGCTGCTTGATGTCATGCCATCTCCTGCACACTGCTGGCAGTGACTGTACCCACACACTGCCTGGATGCGCTCTCAACAGTTTCAGCAGCGCTTTTTGCATAGTCTGCGAATTTCCTCAATTGAACACAGGCTCCTAGCAAGTGCTGCAATTCTGTTCCACTGCTGTCCTACTCGGCATCAGCAGCAACATGTTCTGTGAGCTATGTTGATGACTGTGTTTGTTGCACTCAGGTGAACATCTTGCAGGAGCAAAGTCTGGTGCTCCTTCCGAATGCACTTGCAATGCCCACGATCACCATCTCTCAGGATCTTGTGGGCACCTGCGACTCTGGATTTGCTGCCAAGCTGACAGTTGGTAGTGGCAACCCCTTCCCAGTGTCAATATCACCACCCTTCTCTGAGATGCAGGAGCGGGCTTTGAAATGGTATTTGGAGCGGTGGCCACGTTTCCCTTTCATAGACACTGCTGCTGCAGAGAGGGCAGCTCACAGCATCAAGGAGTACGGCACATCACTGTTTGGCCAGATTTTTGCTTGTGAAGAAGCACATGACAAGTACGCCCAGCTGTTGGGACACTTGAGCAAGTTGACGATAGAGGTCATTGCCAAGTCAGCAGGGTTTCAAGCCTTGCATTGGGAGGCTCTGTGGGATCCCAGTCGACCTCGGCCACTGGCCGTGGACTGCACTGTGGTGAGAAGCTGTGAGAAAAAGGTCTGCCCACCGGTCCCCCTGCAGCCTTCACCGGTCCTCAACGTTCTGGTGGTCGTTGCACGGCCAAGAGGGGTAAGGGATGAAGGCTACCGCACAATTTCAAGACCACTGGTGGAGGCGATACAAGCAGCCAAGCTGGGGGCCAATGTGGAGCTACTGCGGCCGGGCATGTACAAAGCTCTGTCTGATCGGCTGGATGCGAGAGGTCCTGGGTTCTATCATATCATCCATTTTGATTGCCACGGGGGGCTGATGGCCTACAGCGATGTGTACCGCGCTGGCTACCTTTTGACAGGTCGCCATGGTAGAGAAGACTTGCTGGGTCGCAGGTACCAAGGCAGGAAGGCATTCCTTGAACTGGAAGGCGGGAAGGAAGTGGACCTTGTGGAAGCCTCGGAAGTGGCCCAGTTGCTGGCCGACAAGGGCATTCCCATATGCATGTTAAATGCATGTCAGTCTGGCATGCAGGTGCAGCCAGACAGCACTGAAGGGGGTGGCCCAAACTGCTGCAAGTTCTCTGCTCACAACACCAGTCTTGGGAGCCACCTGATGCTGGCAGGGGTTCAGGTGGTGCTTGCTATGGGCTACTCCATAACAGTTTTGGCCGCACGAATGTTGATGGAAGCCGTATACAGACATCTCTTCGATCAAGACCCAGTGCTGAAGGCCCTGCAGTTGGGTAGGAGAGAATTGTACTGTCACAAAGGCCGCACAGTCCGCCATAAAATTCTTGTTGATCTGGAGGATTGGCTGTTGCCTGTGGTATACATCAACCAACAAGTGGACCTGCAGTTGAGGGACACCGACAAGCCCCAGGAGAAAAGCGATGTGAAGAGTTTGCCCGACGGTTTTCGTTTCAAATCTCCTACATACGGCTTCATCGGTCGTGACTTGGACATACTGGAGATCGAGTGTGCACTGCTGGAGAAAAATGTTCTGCTACTGCAAGGCATGGGCGGCACGGGGAAATCTACTCTGCTCAAGTACTTGCAAGAATGGTGGCAAGTGACCAATTTTGCACACAAGGTGTTCTACTTTGGCTACGATGAGCGCCCGTGGACATTGCAGCACGTCTTGTTTGAGATTTCTCACCAACTGTATGATGAGCATGGTCAGCGGACATTCCAGAGCATGAATCCCGAGGAACAAGCAGAAGAAATGGTTTCAGTGCTGAGGCGCAGTCCCTATGTGCTGATGCTTGACAACTTAGAGTCTGTGACAGTCCAGGAGCTGGCCATACAGCATGCACTGGCACCAGAGCAGTGCGGGGAGATTCGCAAATTTCTGTGCCGGTTGATGGGAGGAGACAGCAAAGTGTTGCTGGGCTCCCGGAGTGAGGAACAGTGGTTGAAGGACACATTTGGTGATAATGTCCATCACCTGGAGGGTCTCGATCCTGAGTCGCAGTCAGAGTTGGCTCAGATCATCCTTGAACGTGTTGTTTGTGATGAGCAGCAGATTGTGGCTTTGTACAACAACGACAATTACAGGAGATTGATGACAGTTCTTGCAGGACATCCTCTGGCCATGGAGGTTGTGTTGGCCAACCTTGAGCATCAGTCCCCAGAGCAGATTCTGGCAGGAATGGTTGCGGCAGATGTGGAGCTGGATGCGCCTTCCCAGGACAAAACACGCAGCATTTTAAGGTGCGTGGAATATTCGTACAGGGTGATGTGTCCCAGCTCGCAACAGCTGTTGCTGTGCTTGGCACCCTTTAAAGGTGTCTTGGTCTGGCGAAGCTTGCGCTGTTATGTTGACAAGCTGGGGAAATCATCACCTTGGCGCTGTGTTGAATTTGTGGCAGTCGAGGATGCTGTGAAGAATGCCATCAGGTGGGGGTTGCTTTCGCCAAGCAGGCTGCAAGGAGGCCAGGGCGATGCATCCTTTCTGGGCATGCAGCCAGTGTTTCCATATTTTTTACAGCTGCGATTGGCCGAAATGGATGATAGCCATCGCACAGCACTGCACGAGTGTTTCAAGAATGCGTACAAGGACATGGCAGAGGTGTATCGGAAGCAGATTGACTCTCAAGATGCTGCTGAGAGGAAAGTTGGGATGCATCTGTGCAAACTCGAATATGAAAACTTGTATAGTGCACTGGAGATGTGTATCAAAGATCAGGAGAGTCTGGGTGCTATCAGCGGATGTCTGAATCGGTATTTGGAGACGAAGAAGGACTTTCGGAGGGGGTTGAAGTTTGCTGAGTTGGTGGTGGGGGCATACAAAAAGTACCCTGTTGAGGGCAGGACTGTCGAGATGGGGTTAGAGTGTGTGGCTGCGCAACATTGGCTTGGAAACTGGTGTATGGATGCCAAAGAGTACAAAAGGGCGAAGGATTCATATGAAGAAAGTTTGTTGATCTGCGAGTCCATCAACATTGACAATGGTACTAAGCGAGCCAGAATTGCCCCAATTTACCATCAGTTGGGGAGGGTGGCTGAGGAATTGAGGGATTTTGAGGAAGCCCGTTGGAACTGCCAACGGGCGCTGGACATCTTCATCGAATTCAATGATCGCTACGAGCTAGCAGACACATACCACCAGTTGGGAAGGGTGGCTCAAGAATTGAGGGGTTTTGAGGAAGCCCGTCGGAATTACCAACAGGCGCTGGACATCTGCATCGAATTCAATGATCGCTACTCTCAAGCACGCACATACCACCAGCTGGGGAGGGTGGCTGAGGAATTGAGGGATTTTGAGGAAGCCCGTTGGAACTGCCAACGGGCGCTGGACATCTTCATCGAATTCAACGATCTCCACTCTCAAGCATGCACATACCACCAGTTGGGGAGGGTGGCTCAAGAATTGAGGGGTTTTGAGGAAGCCCGTTGGAACTGCCAACGGGCGCTGGACATCTTCATCGAATTCAACGATCTCCACTCTCAAGCACGCATATACCACCAGTTGGGGAGGGTGGCTCAAGAATTGAGGGATTTTGAGGAAGCCCGTCGGAACTACCAACGGGCGCTGAACATCAAGATCGAATTCAACTATCGCTACTCCCAAGCATGCACATACCACCAATTGGGGAGGGTGGCTCAAGAGTTGAGGGATTTTGAGGAAGCCCGTCGGAACTACCAATGGGCGCTGGACATGAAGATCGAATTCAATGATCGCTACTCTCAAGCATGCACATACCACCAATTGGGGAGGGTGGCTCAAGAATTGAGGGATTTTGAGGAAGCCCGTCGGAACTACCAACGGGCGCTGGACATCAAGATCGAATTCAACGATCGCTACTCTCAAGCAATCCCATACCACCAATTGGGGATGGTGGCCCAAGAATTGAGGGATTTTGAGGAAGCCCGTCAAAATTACCAACGGGCGCTAGACATCAAGATCGAATTCAACGATCGCTACTCTCAAGCACGCACATACCACCAGTTGGGGAGGGTGGCTGAAGAATTGAGGGATTTTAAGGAAGCCCGTCAGAATTACCAATGGGCGCTGGACATCAAGATCGAATTCAACGATCGCTACTCTCAAGCAGGCACATACCACCAGTTGGGGGTGGTGGCTGAGGAATTGAGGGATTTTGAGGAAGCCTGTCAGAACTACCAACGGGCACTGGACATCAAGATCGTTTTCAACGATCGCTACTCTCAAGCACACACATACTACCAGTTGGGGAGGGTGGCTCAGAAATTGAGGGATTTTGATGAAGCCCGTTGGAACTACCAACGGGCGCTGGACATCGACATTGAGTTCAACAATCGCAACTCTCAGGCAGGCACATACCGCCAGTTGGGGATGGTGGCTGAGGAATTGAGGGATTTTGAGGTAGCCCGTTGGAACTACCAAAAGGCACTGGACATCTACATCGAATTTGATGACTCTCATTGGCGGCTGATTGTTTTGCAAAGTTTGGAAAGACTAGATGCAGCGGCAGTGGGAAATTGACGTCTATTGTGTCATTGTTGTCGACGCCAATGATGTTTTGGAAAAGGAAACTGTCCGTTGATGTGAAACCACTATTAGCAGTGATTGTGGCTCTGATGGTAATTCCGAACTGTTGTACGTATATTTGTTTGTTCATTTTTGTTTGTTGCATTTCAATCATGATGATATGCCAAACATCAGCATGAGTAGATGAAACTGATGGAACTTGCCTGCCCCCTTCATCCACACAGCCAGCCGTGCTCTGCCCCATCCAAGTGACAGCGACTTCTTCAACATACTTCAGGAGGCCGTCATGCATTTGTCGCTGATCGCCCAATGCTTGCGCTCCCACTGCCGCCAAAGATACATTCGGCACTGTCCACCGCTCTGCGCGTTGGATATCTGCCTAGCAAAACCCTGACTTGAATTGACGCTATCATGGGCATTGAAGCTGGTCGCTGCGATGCTCCATGGGTTATGCTCAACAGCATCAACCACAAAATCGCCCTATCTAACGCTGCACATCAGAGGGCATGAAAGGATTCGCGCAGGGCCTTTTCCGCATGCCTTGAAAGTCGTTCCAGGCTCTCGCATGAGCAAACTGGACCCCCTTGTCGTTCATGACGCGTCTAAAGAACCAAAATTTTGTAAGAGATCCTTCCCGTTTCGCTTCTTGAATCAAGCTCCGCAAATATTGAACACCGAAATGGCGTACTGCTTGAATCGATGGGAGCAGATCTGTTGTGCATGCCAAACGGGTAGATGTTCATGCAACGCTGTGTATGCATTACCATCGATGCAACGCCCGACAGTGCTGTGTCAAAGCCGGCGTATCAGCACTGACCCAATGCTGGCACGTGCACATACAATCTTTCAATATGTAATGAAAAGTGTCGTTTCAGCATATTGACATGCGAGCGTTTGCCTAGACGTTGTTTGGCATTTCTTTACCGTCAATGGAGCTAAAGAATTGCACCCACCGAGCGGGATTCTTAACACAATTAACAGAGATTGATGGGCGCGGGCGCGCCAGATTCGCGATTGATGGGATAAGGGGGCGCAGCACGGCGCCGGAGGCTATCGCTCCTCGCGTCAAGTGCTGCGGACCAAAGCCTAGCGCGACCGCCGCCACCAGCCCGCCGCGGAAGCAAGCGCAAGGGACTGGTAAGCACAGCAGCGGAGCAAGCGAGCCGCGCGAGCGGGGAGCGGGCTATTTTTTGCGAGCGCCCCCGCTTCATCGCGCCCGCCACCGAGGTGGCCCCCGCGCTTCGCCAACTTTCCCTACGGAAGCTCGCCTTTCGCGGGTCGCCGCCATCGGCTCGTGTTTTTCTCTTGCTCGCGCTACGCGGCGGCCTCTTCCGATCTTTCCCGCCGCTCCGGCTCATTGCGGCCTTGGCCGGGGCAATCTGTCTCAGGCTCGGGCCCTCTCCTTCGCCGCATCACCGGCCGAGGTTTTCAGGCTGACGCGCTCATTGCGCCTGGCCCGGCCCGCCAGCCCCTGCAGGCGCCCCGCTCGCCCGCCCCTGCGCGAGCGGCGGCCCGCCCTGGCTTCGGGCGCCTGGTGCGGCCTCCTCACCGTCATTTGCTTTCCGCGGTTCTGGCACCTTCGGCCGGCGTCCCCTGCTCCGTGGGTCACACGGCCATCTTTCACTTATGTACTATGGCTCCGGGCTGCCAGCGGCCACCTGGCCACCCCCCGCCCCACCGGCGCCCCCGCCCTGCACAGGATTGGCTGCCCTGCACGCACCGTGCATTGATGGGCCCTGTTAACCTCCTCAGGCGGATCTCTTCGATCCTCAACTCGAGGAGGTGGACTATGATGAGCACTCTCCACGAGAGCCGGGCGCCCAGCCTGAACACCCCGATGCGGCAGATCGGGGATGCCCCGTGCGAAGTGTGGGTGGAGCAGGTTCACCCCGAGGCATAGATAGAGCGCACTGGCGCCAACCTTACCGTTCCGCGCAGCGGCCGGTGAGTTTTCCGGAGCGCCCTTTCCCTCGTACCCTTTTTCGTGGCTGCGGTTTCACTCGTTCGGTGTGCTGGCCCCTCCGCTGCTCGCTCGCGTTCGTGTTCGCCGTTGCGCTGTGTGACCCTTGCCCATCATGCGTTGCTAGCATGCTACTATGGCCCCAGCCTTCGTGTTCCGCGCACGGCGCCGCGTCTCGTCGGCCTGCCCCTCGCATCCCACTCTCGCGGTCACCTTCCAGCGTTCGCCGGTCGTCTCGGGCCTCCGCTCCATGGCGCACGCCCTCGTGTGCTCCTGCTCTCCCCCGGCGCGCTCGTTGTTCAGCCAGCGCGTCTTTCCTGCCTAGCGCCGAGGTCACCTGTGGCATGTAAACATGTCCAACATGTTTTCGCCACCCTACGCTCACGCTATGATCATCCCGTGCGGGTGACATCACCTTGTCGCGTTCTGCGCTATGTCCCATATCAGGTGGCGCCATGGTGGGGGCCAGCCCTCCACCTCCGCCGTCCCGGATGCCGCCACGGCCGAGTTCCCCCTTCAGTTTCACAACCTAGAGCAAAAGTTCACGGTGGCGGACACACTCTTCGAGGTCACCACCTCGCGCCATCTCGGGCCACCCCCGAGACCGCTCTTCCTTCTTACCATGTCGATATGTGACCATCTTGGGGTCTTAGACATCATCCAGTATGTCTCGCATGAGGTGCTGGCCATTCGTCCCATGCCTTGCCCGTTGTGGGCCACCCCCACGGAAGCGGCTTACCGCCAGTGGTTCGAGGCTTGGATCCCTGCGGTCACCTTTAGCGCCGACACTCGGCAGGAGGATCAATCCTGGGTACCGGTGAATACCAGCTTGGCGCTCATCATGCCTGAGTGGATTTTTGCTCACAATCACTTCGAGTGTGTAGAGGAGCGCAACTTGCCCCCATCCCTCAGTGTAGGGCCCGGGTTACGTCCCCGCGACACAACTCTGCCCCTTATCAGTCCGCAGGCAAGAGACCACGACGGTTTCCATGTACCTTTGCTCTAGCTTCCGATTGACACGCTGCCTCCACCGGGCCGTTGCGTGTCCGTCTACACCTTCCACAGTCCCCGTCATGCTAATCAGAGCGCAGCTCGAGTTGCCGCTCAAATGCGCGGTCACTGGGGAGGGCGCCCTAACTCTGCCCCTCCGTCGGTGGCCCAACAGAACACCTGGTGGTGCCAGCCACCCTAGGGACGCGCGGAGCAGCTGCCAAAGAGGTCCCGGTCCTCCCACCCGCAGGCTTCGCGACGGAGCCTGCATGCGGCCGCCACATGGGAGGCTGCCCTCTTAGCTGAACGGGATCAGGTCCAACAAGAGGGGGCCGGCGGGGTTCCTTCTCGCATGCCCCAGCCCGAGCCTCCTCGGCTTGCTCCTCTGTAGATTGGTGTTTCTGAGACTAGGGAAGGCAGTCATCCTGCCGACCCCGAGTTTCACCGCCCTCCTGTTCGGGTACCCACTCCCCCCACTTCTATAGGGGAAGTTTTGGCCTCAGCGCCCATTGAGATTGAATGGTTGCGTGAGCCAGAGGACGAGTTCAACACTCGGGCCACTTCTTCAGCTACAGGCGTCCTTGCTCCTTGCAGGCACTTTGTTCTGGGCCGGGGATGCCAGCCATTCCCCTCCTGCAGCCATCATGCTCGCTGGCATTTCCTCACCTACGACAAAGCCGGCGTCCAAGGATCGTGGAGTGGGTTGTACTCTGCAGTCCGCTCATCCGCATCCACTCTAGGTCTCCAGGAATCAACCTCCTATGTGCGGCAGAGACTGTCGATCACACTCTCACCCGAGTGGAGCCGGTTTTGTTTCTAGGGGAGGACGTCTAGCAGGCACCAGCTGCCTTATATAACATCTTGCGCATTATCACGCCCATCCTAGGACTTGCCGTGCACGTGGCCAGCCCCCACGCATGGATTTTTGATCACCAAGCCTGCGCTCAGTGGGTGGCCGGCCTAGAAGCAGAGCTCTTTGCTCTAGACAAGGCAGGATACATCGATGTTCATCACATCTTGTGCTAGCTTCGGGCCAGTTTTACGTCCGTCATCGCTGACAACGCCCGTCAATACGTGGATTCCCCAGCTCTTCACTGGGCTGCCGATAGAGTTCATGAAGGGGGCGGGAACTGTCCCCAAGGTGGAGGCCGTGGCGGTCGCGGCCCCAGCGGCCACAGCAGCCACAGCGGAGCGGGGGCTCCTAGCGCCCCCCCTGCTGTGTAGGCGTCTAGTATTTTTGCGTTCGTCGGGGGTGAAGATTTCCTGTTGTGTGTCTTTTTATGAGGGTTTTGATCGATTCCTTATGGGGTTTTGATAGATTTCTTTTTCTTTCCTATTGCGTATAGTGCATTTTGCATCTTGTACCGCATTGCGAGCTTAGTCCAAACATTAGTGTTTCATCTTGCAGTTAGCTTTGTACTCTCGGTTTGTAACAATTTCTGGTGACCCCCAGTGTGACCTCGCGGCAGACCCTCTGGCTGGGTGGCCCAAGCGCCGCCTGCCCCGATATCCTCGCCGGCGGCTCCGCCCGCTGTGCCCTCTCATCGCACACTTCGTGCGAAATGGGCCAAGCCTCCGATCAGGGCCCTTTCCCCACCGCCTATTCTTGAGGCGGATCCCAGTGCCTTCCCAGCGCCCCCCACGCCTGCCATTTCCATGGCGTTTCTGCTGCAGGCTGATCATCGCCTCGATTCGCTACCCGTTCCTGGCTTGGTAGCATTAGACAACCCCTTCTTGCTCCCTAAGGCCCCGAGGATGAGGAAAGTTGCCTCCCACCCTTCGACCTCCATATCCCCATCGCGGATGCGCTACAGCTTTCCACATCCTCCAATCCACTGGATCTTCCCAAAACGTCTCGGGATTTCGAGCTTCCCGACCGTCGGTAGGGCCCAGTTGGCGTTTAGTCGACGCACCATCTTTATCTCACTAGAGCGCTACGCCTCATGCCAGATTTGTAGAACAGGGACGCTTCTTCATACCAAGACGTCCCAGCGGTGATATCAGAGGTGAGATCTATCCTTCTCAATGACTCGTACTTTGTGGCTGGGAATTGGCATCATTTTGCCGAGCATTGGTCGCAGTATCTTTGCAGCATCCCCCGCTGGCCTCAACGGCCGTGTGTGATGAGATGGCTCCGCCATGGCTATGCCATAAACCGGGTCGACCCTGAGTTGCATTGCCAACATCTGCATCCGCACTTTAAGGCCAAGCGCAAAGAAGTGCAAGCTATGCTTGCAGTGGTGGTGCCTCCTGATCAACTGCATAGGCACACGACGGGCACTCGCCCCAGCTCGGTCGTTTTTCAAAATCGTCAGTCAGCCATGGCGCATGAGGATTTCACCAACAACACCATCCGCAGCCTGGTGGAAACGGGCATGGCCGTGCTGTTCGATCCTACAGTTCATGCTCCCGTGCAAGTGGTCAACCCACTCGCAGTGGTCGCTCAACGCACCAAAATGCGCCTGGTCATTGATCTTCGGTACGTAAATTCTTTTGTACGGTACGAGCCAGTGCACTATGAGCAGCTGTCCGACATGCTTTCATTTGCACATCGCGGATGTTATGCCATTGTGACCGATCTCAAATCCGGCTATCACCACCTGCGCATGCGCCGGCATGATTGGCCGTTCTTAGCAGTGCACTAGAAGTGTAGGACCCTGCTCCTGACCCATCTCCCGTTCGGCTTAGCGTCTGCATGTGCAGCTTTCACCCATATACAGACAGCCTTCTACTGGCCTCTTCGGCTCTTCGGGTTATTGATGGCCTTCTTAATTGATGACCGCTATGGTGCCGCAGCCACCCCGCAACTCTGCATGCTAGATGGTCTCATCCTGGCCTTGGTGGGGACCGCGTTGGGGACCTTCTTCTCTTCGAAGAAAGTCGACTGGACGCCCAGACAGGTACAACGCTTCCTCGGCTTAGAGATAGATTCTAGCGTGGGTGCATTCCGCATCCCTGCTAACAAGCGTCTACATTTCCTCTCTACGGTTCAGGACCTGCTTAGTTGTGAACAGATCACCCCCCGTCATCTCGCCCACATTGCGGTCCTCATTATTTCAATGAGCGTGGCAATCAACCTATGCCCCGTCTTTACTCACCGTCTGTTTCTCGCCCTAGTTGGGGTTCAGTCCTGGGACAATATCTTTCCCACACCTTAGTTAGTGCGCGAAGAACTCGAGTGGTGGTGCAACAATTTCCATAGAGTTGAGGGGCGGCGTTGGCCTAGCACCCGCGAGACGACTGTGGCAGTTGGGGATGCGTTTGAAGCACATATAACGGCCTTCTTCCCGCACGGGGCACTCCCTACCCTTTGTGAGTATCTCTTCCACATCACCTCATCGGTGCCAGCTCAACGGCCAGAGAGTTGTTTGCAGTTCAGTCTGTCCTACGTATGTTACTCACTTGCGCCCTTGGTATAGTGAAGGAACATCGCCTTCTATACCATACCAATAGTTAGGCTAGTACATCTTGCATTGCCCATCAATGGGGCGCCAACGAATGCCTCTCGATCGTCCGAGATGTCCACCTACTGGCATGGGAGAATGACGTGGAGCTGGAGTAGGTTTGGTCCAATAGAGAGGATCCCTGGCAAGCACAGGCTGACTTCCTTAGTAAGCCTGATGATCCCCATGATGGGGTTTCACACCCGACGCCGTCCGGTGGATTTGTCATCAGCTGGACATAGATAGGGTTGCTATTACACTCGACGTGTTTGCGTCTGCCTCAAACGGCAATTTGCCCTCAGTATTTCTCTCGTTATTTTGACGGCCAGTGAGTCGGGGTGGATGCTTTCTCTTACGATTGATGTCCAGCTTGCGGCTATGCTTGGATCAACCCTCCCCCCCACTTGGCCGGACGAACATTGTAGCAGCTCAACGCCTACTAGTCCCCAACGATCGTGGTACTGCTCACAACATGCCGCGCATGGGGGCCGCTTATCGCCACCCTACCCGGGCTGCGCGGGCCCCTAATTATGCCTCGCACCATCACCTGGTGCAGAGTGGAGATTTGCTCGTGGTTCACTTGGGGATCAGGGGTTGTGGGGTCTGCGAAGCCATCCGGCTCGTACCCATGGGTACAGGTGTTTGTAACTGAACCAAACAATTAAAGGTCACTGGGATCCTCTCTCCTCAATTAGACCCTGGGGTTCCTCATCTGTCCAATGCAGCTAACCGAGCTTCCAGCTTTGGCAGCAGGCCTCCCCATATGCGCCACGTGCCTGTCTTGGTCTCTGGCCTGCGTTCCTAGGCGCTCGTTTTAACTCTAGCCCTTTGGCCCACCTGAACCTGTCGATGCCAGTGACGCCCACGATCGACATACCTCTCTACGGTATCCAACGACCGTAACAGTGTCTGGCTCGCCACATCGGCTATCGACATTCCCAATTCATGATGTCGATGTTGTAAACTCCTTCGTTTACTACCATAATAGGTCAGAGTGCCAGGTGCCTGTACCTGCTAGGCCCAATAGCACATGAACTGGGTTGCTTCCATAGCCCCAACCGATTGGTTCCGAGGCCCAGCGTGGCGATCCCAAATGGGTAGTAATACCTGCACATCATCCCGCTTATGCTGCACCAACCAATCCCCTGAAAGGTAAAACTAGTGCAAGAACCCCTTGTCTTGGTGTTTACTTATCTTGACTCGCCCCGGGCGGAACTCGGTAGTAGTTTTTAGGGTCCATACATTGAGCATAATCGGTCCTTCTATATAACGCCTCCCAATTGCAGGCGACCAGATCGGGCGGCCCCATTCATCCACTACCATATCCCTCATATACGGCCCTAGCTGCGGCCTCACTCGCTGCCCGGTCTCCCACAAGAAGGTCAATAATAGTGCATCACGTGCTACCCGGCCTCTTAGGAGGGGATCGTTATTGTTGTTGATTTCACGCCAACAGGCAGCTAGCATCCGCTGATACCACTCCGCCCTCAGTGGCTCGGCACTGCTCATACAGCGAGGAGAGAGAATGGGAGAGCGGCCAAGTCACTACATGGGCTTAAATAGGGTGCTCACCACTATACATTGCCTGAAGGCTTTGTATTAGTGGGTGACTCGCTCTACCCTTGTTCAAGGGACGTAGGGTCGAATCCCACTAGGTGCGATTCGTCCTCTATCAATAGTTTTGGAGCCAAACCCGTCCCGGAGGTGATTCATCAAGAAAATGGGCAAGATCGCCGTGGGTCGGAGTTTGAGTGCCCCAAAAGAGAGTAATGGCCGAGGGACGTCCGCCAAGATCGAGGCGCCATAAAGGATGAGTCATGGGCTTAGTCAAGCCGGCTAAAGTGAAGGGCTAAAGTAGGGCTTGAGGCGGGGAGAGAATTTGGAGTGACGAGGATGCCACTCGCCAGGGTTGGTAGAGATGATATGGCGAGGAGAGAGAATGGGAGAGCGGCCAAGTCACTACATGGGTTTACATAGGGTGCTCACCACTACACATTGCCTGAAGGCTTTGTATTAGTGGGTGACTCGCTCTACCCTTGTTCAAGGGATGAAGGGTCGAATCCCACTAGGTGCGATTCGTCCTCTATCAGTTGCTCTCACCGACCCCCTGCACCTATTGGGAGGCGCGGTAAGTTTTCTTCCAGGTTCGGACACAGTCAGACTTACACGGATTCCCGCTACTTCCTTTGCTCTGCCACTCACCTTCATGTCCGTTCTGACAGAACCAGTTGCTCAGTTGGCTGACTTTCTTCTCCATGGTGTTGAAATGCACAACTTTCTCCCCACTCTCCATGTGGGTTCGAGCCCGCCCCCGTCGGGCTTTCGCAAACCACTCCAGGAAGGTTATCATGTCTTCTAGTTGTGGTGACCCTCTTGCCATTCCACTGGCCGACGGGCCCACCAATTTACAAATTCCTGTTCAATCCGCTACTTCCGTGGCGGTAATTTCTTCTCAGCAATTTGTAGCATCCACGCTCGGTGCGCCTCTCGAGCTGCACGGTATTGCTCGCTCATCTCGTGCGTCGTCCATTCTTCCAACTTATCAGCCACCACCGGTTCCCTTAATACCTCGTCCCGGGTATCTTGCACTTCCTACACCAGTTGTCAAACTCAATCAGTCCGTATACGGCTTTGCCTTTGCAGCCCACATTTGGGCCGAATGGTTGGGTATGCCTGGAAACGGCCCTGTCGCCTCCTCCGGGAGGAAACAGCAAATCAATGGCATGCGTGTCTAGGCGCTCAAATATAGCGCCAAAGCAGGGCTCGAAACCATTAGGGAATGCCGGAGGGCCGTAACGCTTGAAGCGTGAGGCAGGTGCCCCTCTCCGTTCCAGGCGGGGGCGGGCCATGAGGCCCGCCCCCGGATTGGGGCAAATGGCAAGCCATTGGGGCATGAATGGAGGACGCTTGCGATCAAAACGGACAGGACACGAGGGAGAAGTAGGCTGCATAAGGAGAAAGGAAAATATGGCATAAGGTAATTTAAGGTAAATGTTCATTTGTTAAGATACACTCAAACCTCGCCATTATCCATATGCATGCATTGATGACTATGCATACAAAAGGTCTGAGAAGAGGGCAAACATTGTCCGCCCGTCAATCAGTCTATTCTCAAGCGCCAAACACATGAAAAAGCACAAACCCACCAAATCCAAGAAATGTACTAGCAGAATTTTAACAATTTCATTTCTGCCAGGAAAAGTTTCCAATTCCCTCATTTGCAAAACATTGGAAACCAGAAAATGTGCGCCAAGCTTTGAAAGTTGAGAGGCACGCGATGCAATAACCAGCGTGACATGGAATAACTATATCTCACAACCAACACAGTGGGAAAAACTGCATACTGCGAATGGCAACAATTCAGCGTGTGCAACGAATCTACATTTGGGCACCCGGGGCTCTTCAATAGCCTCCCATCCAATGGATATGTCTAGCAAGCGGTTGGCAGAAATGAAAAGCCTAGTGTCCTAGTGGAAGGAAAAGACCAAGAAATTCGGTCAGCCATAATAAGGTTATCATGTGGTTCCATATGTGTGTCAATATCTCCAGCATTCTGGAATGTCCAAACCCTGAAGAACGAAGCCCAACACGCTGGTTGTCGGCGCGGTCCCCCCTTGGCCGCGTCCAGGTACCTTGGCCCGCGCTCTAGGGCCTCTCCAGTGGAAGCGTGGTCGTCCTTGGCCGGACGGCATGTCCCGGGCTCTCTCTGGCCCGTGGGTGACGGCCGCTCTGTGCGGTCCCGTCCGAGGCGCACGGTTGCTGCGCTCGAGGAGGCAGGGAGGCGAGGTCTTCCAGAACGATCGAACTACAATCGGCGTGGCCGCGCACGCTCTTACAACCTGCGGCACACAATTCCATTAATGTCTATTAAACTCATTAATTTCATTATCTCCGGCGGCTGGGGGCTTCGCCCCCGGACCCCCCTGTCTTGCGAGCACCCTTCGGGGGCTATGCACGGCCTCGCTTCGCTCGGCCGAGCTTGCTCCCTACGGGACCTCGCAAGACACAGTCCCACGAGCAATTCGCCAAACAAAGTGCACGAAATTACCACACTGGTAATGCCATTCAACATGGACCTTTTTCCCCAGCCACCAATCTAGTTATCAATACAGCCGTCATGACATCCATCGATTCGCTCATCCTCAAAACAACCAAATGTCCTTGCGACAACATGACGTTTCTAACGGCTGGCAAAGCGTGTGGTTTGGTGGTTTGCTTTGGGTTGATGTTTCTCGGGCACGACGTGTTCACAGGCACTGCTCTCGGGGGCATACATTCTTGGGAGTTTGCATGCAATCTTGTGCTCTTGTAAGCGTCAGGGTGGGCATTAGATATTCTGAGTGATGGATAGTTCACATGCACATGACTGCCATGGTGCAGAATAGCTCAATTTCCAAGCGGACAATGGACACTGCCAAAGGGATGGAGTATGACGTGTCCAATACAATGATACAATCCAGACGTCGGTGAGCCAAAATTGCTTAGGAAACCATCAACAGGTCCAGGCGGACTGAAATGAATGCAGTGCCCGAACGGGAATCAACACAACGGTGTAGCTATTTCGGTGCAAAATAGCCTAATTTCCAATCAGACAACAAAGCAAGCCACTACTAAAGGAATGGAAATATGACCGTCTAATACAATGATACAATGGGATAGTTTCTGAAAAAAGGCACGGTGTAGAGAATCCAGACATCGATGAGCTGAAATTGTTCAGCTGGAACGCATCAACAGATCTAGGCGGACTGAAATGAATGCAATGGTTGAAGGGGAACCAACACGGATGATTGAGCTGAAATGGACACCAACCAGCGGATTTTTAGTTTCAAACGAATACTGGAAGTTTTGTCAATAACTGCAAGGTCCCTGTGCTCACCCAGAATTTGTAGATGGCAGCTAGACTTAGGGTCACGGGGTGGTATACCCAGGACCGACATGTATATGATGTGCGAGTTTTCTGTACAGAAAGCATCATGACGCACCGCACGCGACAGATGGGTCATCATTAGATATCGAGGTACTTTCCTCAAGGCTTGGCATTACGGTTGTTTATTTGCAGCACGAACAGGACGCCTCTCATGCAGCGACTGATTTGCTCGTTCTTATCTAGGTACGTGGTTTCAAGTCACGTTGCAGAGCTGGAAGGAACTTGCGCAATATTACCATCACCGGTATTCATCATGTATTGCCAATTACCACGATCTATTGCTACCTCTTGTTGCCTCTGTCGGCAATACTCCCGCCAGTTATTGGTGCACGTTGATTCTCGTCGCCTACCAACTCATCTATGTTTTGTGTCCAGAAAGTGGGATGTTTGGAAAACTCGCCCCCTGAATAACATGGAATTTTAGGTAGTTGTCGAATGAGTGGTAGGGTGGCTTGGCCTCAGCTGCCCAGACAAAAAGGTGTTGCCAATGTGTATAGGTGTTTTCTGAGTATCCCTTCTGCAGCTTCGTGCTTGTTGTTGTTTAGGTACGTGTGTAGCCTCTCATAAAAAGTGTTCCAAAGTTGCAATGAAATTACTGGTTGTACAAAGGCGTAGTTAATGGACTTGGGTGCCCAATGAGCTATTTGGTGTAATGCCATCCCCTGCACACCTGTGGCAGTAACTGTACCCACACATTGCTTGGATGCGCTCTCAACAATTTCAGGGGTGCTTCTTGTGCAGTCTGCAAATTTCCTCAATCGACACAGGCTCCTGGCAAGAGCTGAAGTTTTGTTCCACTGCTGTCCAAATCGGCATAAGCAGCACATGCTGTATGAGCTATGTTGACGATTGTGTTTATAGCAATCAGGTGTACAACTTGTAGGGGCAAGGTCTGGTGCTGCTTCTGCTGTAGCATGCACTTGCAATGCCCATGATCACCATCACTCAGGATCTTTGGGCTCTTGCGACTCTGCTTTTACTGGCAAGCTGACATTTGGTGTTGGGCCACCCTTTCCAGTTGCCAATATCACCACCCTTCTTTGAGAAGTAGGAGTAGGCATTTAGATGGTATTTGGTCCATGTTTCAATTTTGTAGACATTGCTATTGCAGAAAGGACAGCTCGCAGCAGCAAAAAGTATGGCACGGCACTGTTGGCCCAGATTTTTGCTTGTGAAAGAGCACATGACAGGTACGCTCAGCTGTTGCAACACTTGAGCGAGCTGACAATAGAAGTCATCGCCAAGTCAGCAGGGTTTTCAAGCCTTGCATTGGGAGGCTCTTGACTGCTGGCTGTGGACTGCACTTTGGTATGAAATTTGCAAGGGAAAGTTCTGCCCGCTCGTCCCTCAGCAGCCTTCACCAATCCTCAATGTTTTGAGGGTCGTTGCACGGCCAGGAGGGGTAAGCGCCTCTTATTAAGAGGTGAAGGTTACCGCACAATTTCAAGACACCTGGTCGAGGTGATACAGGCAGCCAAACTGAGGGCCAATGTGGTGCCACTGTGGCCAGGCATGTATAAAGCTCTGCCTGGTCGTCTGGATGCGAGATGTCCTGGGTTCTGTCATGTCATCCATTTGATTGCCATGGGGGCTGATGGCCTATAGTGATGTGTACTGTGTTGGATACCATTTGAAAGGTCGTCATGGTAGAAAAGACTTGCAGGGTCGCAGGTACCAAGGCAGGAAGGCATTCATTGAATTGGAAGGCGGGAAGGAAGTGCACCTTGTGGAGGCCTGAGAAGTAGCCCAGTTGCTGGGCGACAAGGGCATTTCCATGAGCATGTTATGTGCATGCCAGTCTAGCATACAGGTGGAGCCAGACAGAAATGAGGGGGCAACCCAAAATCCAAGTTCTGTATTCACAACACGAGTTTTTTGGGAACCACTTGATACTGGCAGAGGTTCAGGTGGTGCTGGCCATGGGCTACTCGTTCACAGTCAGGATATTCTTTGGCTATAGAAGTTGTGTTGGCCAAGCTTGAGCATCAGTCCCCACAGCAGGTTTTGTTAGGGATGGATGCAGCAGATGTATTACTGGATGTGTCTTTTTAGGACAGAACACGCAGGTTCTTGAGGTGCGTGGAATTTTCCTATAGGGTGATGTGTCCTAGCTCGCAGTAGCTGTTGTTGTGCTTGGTACCCTTCAAGGGTGTCTTGGTCTGGCAAAGCTTGCCTTGTTATATTGACAAGTTGGGGAAAACATCACCATTGCATTGGGTTCAATTTGTGGCACGCGAGGGTGACGTGAAAGATGCCATCAGGTGGGGGTTGGTTTCGCCAGGCAGCCTCCAAGGCAACCATGATGATGCATCCTTTGTCAGTGTGCAGCCAGCGTTTCCATATTTTTCACAACTTCGGTTGGCCAAAATGGATGATAGCCATCGCACAACACTGCATGAGTGTCTCGAGAATGCGTACAAGGATGTGGCAGAGGTGTATCACAAGCAGATTGACTCTCGAGATGCTGTTGGGAGGGAAGTTGGGATGCAACTATGTGAACTCAAATGCAAAAACCTTTACAATGCAATAGACACGTGTATCACAGATAAGGATAGCCTGAGTGCTGTCAAAGGATGTTTGAATCAGTATTTAAGGACTAAGAAGGGCTTTCAGAGGGGTTTGAATTCGCTAATTTGGTGGTGGCTGCATACAAGAAATACCTTGTTGAGGGCAGCACTGTGGAGATAGAGTTTGAGTGTGCAGAAGCACAACTTCACCTTGGCAACTGGTATATAAATGCCAAAGAGTACAAAAGGGCGAGAGATTCACATCAAGGAATTTGTTAATGTGCAAGCCAATAGACTTTGACAACAGTATAAAACGAGCAATACTAACCCACATATGCCAATAGTTGGGGATGGCTGCTTAGGAATTGAGGGATTTTGAGGAAGCCCGATGAGATTACCAAAGGGTGCTAGACATCTACATTGAGTTTGATTATCGCTATGAGCCGACAGACACATACCACCCATTGGGGATGGCGGCTGAGGAGTTGAGGGATTTCGAGGAAGCCCATGGGCATTGCCAATGGGCGTTAGAAACATACATTGAACTTACTGACTCTCACAGGCAGGTGATCGTACGCCAACATTTGGAAAGATTAGATTCAAAGGTGATGGCCAACATGCACCAATGACGTTTTGCACTTGGATGTGTAAACGCTTTTAGCACTGATTGTAATTCTGATGCTAATCCGACTTGCCACAGACATATCACTAGTAAAAGGTAGGCCAGATAATACAGTCCTGACATGATTTGCTCGAAATCGAACAATGCGCTTTCGGCAAATGTGGCCCCAAAATCATGTAGTTAATACACACGTTGTCACAATTTCAACCGTGTACCCTGGAGACTGTGTAGACTATATAGTTGTCTGAGGGTATACGGTTGAAACTGCGAAAATGTGTGTACTAATTGTGTGGCTTGGGGACCACATTTTCCGAAAGCACACCATTGGATTTTGAGCAGACCGTGTCAGGAATGTGTCATCCGACCTGTTTTCTTCTTATGCATTTATCGTGATTTCTTAAGTTTGTAGTACTTCAGCCATTATGATTTGCCAATCTGCATCGTGAGTTAAACAAAGTGCATGGAACATTCCTAACCCCTTGATGACAACATCATGCATATATGTATCTAATGCTTCATATCCATGGTGACATATAGGTAAGCTTAGCTAAGCTTTGCCTCATCAAGGCAACAATGACTGCCTCAAGCTTAGCACCTAATAATAAGAGCGTTTTGAAGTTTTCACAAATACGTAACTGTCCTGCTCTAGTTGTGGAGTGTAGACACACATTGCACGTAGGCAAGGGAATGACCAACTACTGATTTATCTGTGTTTTTCGCACGGGCGTACTTTGTGGATTTGCTGTCCAGATGCCAAATATGCTGAAATCGACTTGGTTATTAAATTGACGTTGGGAGAGCAATAAACGCGCAAATGCTGAATAAATATGTAGTACATTATTAAGTATGTAAGTAGGAATGTGAGCGAATGCTCTGCATCGATACCATGCCCGATGACTCCCATCATGGCACTCAACACCGTCATCCTTGATATAGTAATTCTTGCCATGCAGATCCTGTAGCACTGGATGGAAATCATTTTGGATCTGAGCAAACACACGTGCGTGAGGTAATTTCCCGGCATCGCCATTTGGTGCAAGGGGTTCTCGTGTAATATGTGGCAAATGTAATCAAAACTGGGATTAATACATACATCATTATCAGTCCAGCTGGGAGTGTCCATTGACGATCTTAGGTACGATTTCGACACATTACCTGCATTTTCTTTCCATAATATATCTTTCCTTCTCAGCCGTATTGCTGCTGACCATACCAAGTACATTTGCACACGCTGCGACCAATTGCACAATGACTTTGCCTCTAAACCGTGCACAGTACAGAAACTACAGCTAATTGCGTTGCGGCACATTGGTATGTGGTACGCTCAAGTTAGCAAAGTATTTCTTCAGAGTATGGAGCGCCACCACATGTTCCTAATGTGCTTACTGTCAACATGCATAATCCCAATGTTATCACTGTGTTATGTCAGCTCAGAAATGACACCGAGAAAAGACCTGTCTCATGTGACGTCGCAAGGGGGGCGTGGCAGCCGCCTGGAACGTCGCAGGCAGGGCTTGAAAGGATGTTGGAGCTTCTGCAGTGTCGGCTGGAATCGTCCCAAGCGGGGTGGGCATGTCTTTGGGGCCGTCGGCAGGGCTCCCATTGCCCCACCGACGCCAGGATCCACGGGGCTGCGACGCCGCAGGAAGCTGGGCCTATGGTGGAGACACTGCCTGGATTTGTGCACACTGAGCACTCAACGGACGCTTTGTTCGGTGAACAACCCCCGTAGTCAATCCAAATTCTGATGTCCTGGCAGCACTTAAGGACGGTACATAGCCCTGATCGATGGCAGCATGAAGTTCTTGCGCCGATGGGCCGGGCTGTGGGCTTATGGCATACTCGAATCGAATATTGGGCCTGACTTTTGCCCCACAGTGAGGCAACACCAAACTCCCTCTTCCTCGTTCAATGGAAGATATTTTCTACCTCGAAAGTTCCCTTCCCAATTACGCTTGAAAACTCCGCTGCACCTCTGACGACACTCGCTTGTGCAACACAATTGCTGCCCATACCCGGACTGACAACGGAGCGCCGATCACTGCCGCTGCCGTCAACGAGTGGTCGCCAGTGCTCCATCGTGGGCAATAACTACCCATAACAGTCCATGTATCCACACCAGCTTCTGCCCAAAATCTTCGGCAATCCTACATGGCGCCTTGCCAGCATTCCTTCGTTCCACTTGCCGGTGGCCAGTTCACGGCTTCCTGGTCGAACAATTACAGGCCCCCGTTTACAAAGCCCTTGTTGATCACTGTCACCCATCTGTCACCGATCTACAGAGTGTGCGCCTCTCCTGACCGCATGAGATTCCTTTGGCCCTGCTCGCCACCCTATTCTGTGGATTTGAGCCCAGCAGCCCGCCATAACCGCCCTGCTGGCGTGGACGCAGTCACGGGCACCGAAGATGTTTGCTGCGATGCTCCATGGACTAATGCCCAACGACGGCACTCCAAAATCCTCATCTCACATGACGCATCAGCGGACATGAAAGAAACGCATGCGCAGGGACGCATTTGCATGATCATGCAGTACTGCAGGCCAACGCAGATCCACTTGGAGCAGTGAATTTACTGGCTGCTGCGCATTTTTGATCGAATAAAGCGCGCACTTTATTGTCGCTCCGAGGAATGGCCAAACTCTACCTTGCGATGCGAAAGGGTGTAACGCGCAACAGTAACTACGCGAGATCCTGGGATGCAACTTTCATCTACAGGAATGCAATTTATGGCGGAGCGCTACCAGGATTGCCTTGATTCAAGAAGGACCACATTTCAATTCCTGTGCACCAATCATTCCACTTTGATAGCCACAAATTCGCATAAAGTCAGGTACCCACATGGAAGACCTCATAGAGACATACACGGACATCATCACAGGTACCAGTCACAACCTGTCTGCGATGCCAATTGCGACGCCATTTGACACAAATTGATGCCATCGCAGCTACTTTTATTCCATCTCAATCATTGTGACGGCAACATTTTGTGCCAAAATAGCATCGCAGTTGGCATCGCAGACATCCCGTTTTCTACCAGTGAGGATCCACAAGTTCCCCATTGTTTCTCCAGCTCTGCACCCCCCGAGCCAGCGTGATGTGCTCACACTCGGCACTCCCTTCCTACGCGCACCCGCGCAATCATTGCAATGATTGTTGCACATAATTAACGTCGCATATATGCATTGATGCAGGAGTGGAGCAGGCTTGCATATATGGTGTGTCAGTAGCGGTGACAATGTGTGGCTGATCGTGTCATGATGGTGGCCCTAGCAGTTATAGGGGCTGTCGGCACCTGCAGGGTTTCTGAAGCAGCGCCGCCCTGCATGTTTACAGGACAAGTGTCCAAATTGTTGGTGCAGAGCCTTCTTTTCTTCTCGCATCAGCTTTTGATAATTATTCCCGACGCGATTCGTAGCACTCCGGCAGCAGAGCCCTCTGGATTTTGTGGCATGCCAAATGATGAGTTACTGCGCAGTAATTCATTAAATTATGGAAAAAACTGTGTCTTGTATTCCGACTCACAATTCTTTGCTTTTCATTTATATGTTTTGATGAAATCATGATACAAAGAAGTGATGGTGGACAATTGTCTGCCTTTCAAGGCAAGGACATATCGAGTAACTCTACTTGGACTATGAAAAGCAGTGCCAATATCGCTGGATATGTGTGCGATAATGCGTGCCCAATAAGCCTTGAAAATAGGTAATCACTATGTTCAAAGAAAACACATCTAAACAAACTACTTGCAATACAATGGCGTGCAGAGTACCGACGCAGGCTGCTGGGGATTCATGTGGCCAATGTTGAACGACCACAGACGCCCGGTCTAGACCGATGACCACAGATCTGTGGAAAAGCTCAAAAACATGCCCCTGGGTGCGCCGACTGTCCCAAACAGTTGCCGATTCCGGCTCGTTCCACGACAGCGCCGATCAAAAGAAGCGTGTCTCGCTTGATACATGAGCTGCCATCCGTGTCGTTGGTGGTGGAATTCCGCCCAATCCGGTATAAGATACAAACACAGCAGTTTGTTTCGATATCTACCCGCGCGGCGTCAGGCAGACGGGCCCTCATTGTAGTATTCCACAGGGCAGTCAAAACAATTGATTTGTCAGTCTTATCGGAGCTGTGTCTCCCCCACTGTTGGGACGCCAAGATGCCCGCGCCAGTCCCGAAAATAGAGGATTTGCTCCTGCATACAAGGATTAGAATGCATGGGCATCCTGGTATTAATGCCTGCGTTGGCATGGCAGTCCCTGGGGGCCGAATTCGAGACGCACGTCCTGTTATATTGTGCTCCTGATGGCTGTATTCGATCTTTAGGTATTAATCCATCTAAATTCCTAAATGCCATGACCAGGAATTGACGCACTTGCAAATTAACTTGCTGCGGACAAATGTCTAAAACATGATTGAATACACAGCGCAAAATCTCCGGCTTTTCCACAAATTTGAAAGCAACCAAATTTCCAGCTCCTTCTCGTCCCCAACCCCAGCGCCCGCAAACCCATGCGATCGCAAGCTTAGCCCTGACGAGCGCTCGTCTCCAGCTTTTGGAATTGTCGACACTGACCCAGTTGATCAGTATTCCGCGCCAAGCGAGCCCGCAGGAGCCACCCACCGCCCTTCAGTTGAGCAAGAGCACAAGTTACGCTTCGGCATCTTCACTACCACACCCACCGCTTTCGCAGTCAGGGACAACGACAGTAGTCCTGTCTCCGGCAGCCACGGCAGCCAGCGTCCTGTTTCGGCATCTGCACACCAACAAATCGAGATCTGCCTCAAGCTTTGCGGCGCCCCGTTCAAGCAACAATTCTGCCACGCCGAGGTTGCCCCAAAAAGCAGCGTGAAGCAGCGGGGTGTCGACGTCTGCTCCAGTGTCCAGAAGGGCCCCCGCGACCAATTCGCTGTCGCGCCCAGGCTTGCGAGGCGCAGCGTGGAGGGTGGCGAAACCCGCATTGAGAACAGCGCTTCCCTCCTTGGGATCCACTCCAACATCCAGCAGGACTTCGACCACTGAGGGATGGCCAGCTGTACAGGGGCGCAACAAAACATTGATGTAGGAATTAGTAATGCGATGTCGAGAAGCTCTCCAGAGTCTCGGCTTCAAGCTCATTGGAAGCAACTATGAAAGAAATTGTGTTGCCCACATGGGCGCTAATGATGCATCACCAAAGTGTACGCAACTTTAAAGATGCTAAGTTCAGCGCCATATCTGCAGATTGAATACAAGAAGGTTGAGAATTCTTGATTGTACTAAGGGGCTTGCAGAGAAAGCATACAGAATGGGAAGCAATGCCAATGTTTGGTATGATAAGGGTTGATCTATCTTGATATACTGCGTATGATGTGGCGTATTACGTATGGTGAGCATACCCGATATCAACCATATTTCGTGTTTTCCTGGATTTCGAGGGTGATGCATCCGACATTTGCGTCCACTGCACCTAAATCCTGACCACCCTCACAACGAGAGCAACTAGCGTTTCGCGAGAACGCCCAACCGATGTATCCCTCCCCTTTCCAGGAACGCAAGCACCAAATCGCCATGGTCGGCCGTGCAGTGCTCAAACCTCCTGCAGCGACTCCCAGCACCTGCGCCGCTCGTGCGTGCACGCGCGGCAGCATGCGCAGCTGCAGGTTGGGCGGCAGGAGCAGTCGCGCCGTAGCAGCAATCACGCAACGCTCCAGCCCTGGGGCTTGCAGTACAGGCGCCCGGCAGTCCCCTGTACAGGCGCTGCCCGTGCAGTGTCGAATCGGGGAATAAGCACAAGTACGGAATCGGTCAAACACGCGCTTGTTGCGGAAGTCATGTACGGTCCTGCGCGATACAGGATCCTGTACTATCGTACGCGGTCGCGAGGGATCGTTGCTGAGAATCGCGTCCTTTTCCTGGCCGTGTAAAGCACGCGCACAGTTTCAGCTCGGCTCTACGGGAGAAGCGATACCGTATTGCTAATAGGACCAAGACTGTGCAGGGTTCCTGCCGAGTTCCTGACACCAATTGCCCGGGCTCGTGCATGAGCTGAGCCGCTTCACTAGCAAAGGAGACGGACGAATTCACAGTGTGAAACCCGTTTGCTGGTCTCTACGAAAAGCAATACCGTATTGCCCACACGAACACTTTTGGGCATGCCTCTAGGCGTGTTCCTGGCACCAATCGCGTCAATTTGTACACGACCTGGGCCGCTTTACTAGCAAGCAAGTGGGACAAGTTCACAGTGTGCAAGCGCTTTGCTGGCCTCTACGGAAAAGCAATACCGCATTGCCTATGCGAACAGCAATGTGGACGCTTCTTGCCGCGTTCCTGACACCAGTAGCGTCAACTTGCACACGAACTGGGCCGCCATACTGGCAAGGGCATCCGCCAATAGTTGCAGAGTACAAACCGATTGGTAGGGAGGAATCGTTTAATTCCGCGGGGGACAAGTGCGGTTTGGTGCACATTCCAGAACACACGATTTTCACATGAGACTACATGATAATTCAGAAGTATCTCGCTGCTTTGCGGTTTTTCTCACGTCGTATTTTGGCTGATTTTCTTGGTAGTGAAGCGGCCTAGCGGGCGGCTTTTTTCTCTGGCAAGGCGCGTTCAGCGGATCGACCATCGTCGTTCCTGACTGTGGTGCATCCCATCAGAAAAAGTCTGGAAGCCGCGCCGCCATCATGGTTGCCAGCATCCGAATCCAAGGGAGCTCCCCACACCCGTGACCCTTGCTGAAAGTAAGGTCGAGCGACCCCACTCCCCGTTACCCAAAAAGGGCTTTTAAGTTACAACGTTCCCAATACAATTTCCGTGATCATCATCGTAGCCGGCCCAATGCTTTGGGACCAATCCCAAAGTGCTGAATCTGGGTGCTTTACTGTTATTCCAAATTGGAGCTCAATCGATAAGCGATGGGCTGGGGAGGGGGGAGGGAGCAAAACGCGACATATGGTGGTCGTTGGTCCCTCGTCAACTAGGCAGGCTGCCCGCAGACCTAGCAAATCTCTGCCGAGCTAATAGTTGGAAATCAAACTCCGGCTCTCCTTGAAAGACTGGGTGAAGTGCTCAGATATCTTGGCCCATGTTCGTGCGCAGTCTATGGACCAATGGGTCCAGAACTGCCAAGTGGCCGGCTGTTTGGAACATGGTATGCCACGGGTGCCCTTCAGAATAACTGGCGTAGCTCCGGCATCCACCCATGCCTCTTTCACCAGGCTCTGATTAAAGCTATTCTGATTAAAATTTCTGACGATAGTGTCTAGAAGTTTGCCAAGCGTGTCAAACTCATTGACCCGGTGGCCCATCTCAAACCAGGCTCGCATCACCTGCTAGCGAAGGCGTTGCGCGTGTAACAAAACGTCTACGCACTCAGCCTTTGATTGAGTGGCCCAGCCCAGACCCTTGCTCGCGTACCCAACTGACAAGTGCCTCACGACTGCAACAAATCGTCGACAAGTTTGCCAGCGGCCCGCACTGCCAATTGGCTGCCCGCAAAGTGCCAATCAGCCAGCCACTGCGTGCCAAACTACTGCCCGCGCCCCCAGCACATGACCGCACCAGAATAGCCAGACTGCTGATCCATTTTCTGTACCTCCCCGAGGCCAACCAGCACAGCTCAAACTACAGGCCAAACCACGCGAGGCCAACCAGCACAACACCCTATCGCCGGTCGCACCAAAGTAGCCAAACTACTGACGTGACGCGTTCACCTTTGTACCTCCCTCCTCACATGAGGCCAAACTACTGCCCGCGTCCCGTGCCAACAGCCGCTCCAACCACTGCACCCAAACTACAGACCTGCCACTGGTGCAAGTACCTGTACCTCCTGACATCATGAGGCGACCCGGATACCCCCTCCAACCGTCCTTGGCTCCCTGGGATTTGGGCCCCCCCAGTCTCACTGCTGCCCCCATCAGCGTGAGCCCCACGATGTTAGGCCGCCTTGGGCAACTGGGCGCCGCCCAGTGGCCCCGTTGGTCCGTGGTTGCCCCGTACACCCAAGAAAACGGGGCGCGAGGCCCAGGGCGGCCGGCGACTGGGAAGCGGCGGCGCACACGAGGAAAACGGAAAGCGGAAGAGTCCAAGGTGGGCTAGGGGGGCTTTAGCGGGGGTTTGGGGGAGATGGACACCGCGGGGCGGATAGGGGGCTGGTTGGGGACCGCGGTTTGGGGGATGGTGTGGTGTCGGTTTGGGGCGGTACAGAGAGCGGATCCCCGGATGGGCTTTTGCCGCGGGGTGGTGGGAGCGTGCGGCAGGGAGAGTGGCTGGGGGGTGGGGGCAGTGGCGGGAGTGGCGGGGGGATAAAAGCGAGTGGGACGTGGCTGGGAGCGAAGGGGCGCTCGATGGGCCGTCCCTCGTTTTTCGTGCACACGTTGCGTGGCCGCATCGCTCGGCAATCTGCAGCCCAGCCTGCGCCGCGCACCTCCCTCCCCGTCTCGTGTCTGCCTTCATGCGGCATCCTGTCGGGATTGCTCGCCTTGGCAGTGGGTTCCCATCTCAGGATGTCTCCCTGACAGTCAGCGATTCTTCTGCACCAACGCAGGGACACAAAAATCCGCCGGCCGCGCAGCATGGCCCGCCTCGGCGCCATGGCGACCTCCCTGCTGCCGATCGTCCTGGCCTGCGTCGCCCTGGCCGCCCTTGTCGACGGTCGTCAGACCCTGGTCGCCGATTCGGGATCTGCCGATCGCCTCCTCTCCGCGCCGCGCATGCTGCTGTCCAAGAATCTGAAAGACAGCAAGAGCGCGCCGGACTGCTCGACCGATTCCTCAGGCCCCGCGTGCAATGACGATCACGATGAGGCGGGGCACGCCCATGGGCAGGCGGGCGAAAGCGGGGATGCCCACCATGAGGGCGACGGCGATGGCGACCATGCCGAGGACAAGGAGGGTGACCACGATGAAGGTGAACAGGGGCATGAGCACGAGGAAGGCGAGGAGGGGCATGAGCACGAGGAAGGTGAGGAGGGGCATGAGCACGAGGAGGGGGAGGGGCACCATGAGGAAGGGGAGTGGGGTTTCGGCGCCGAAGGCGAAGAGCACGACCACGAGGAGCACGACCACGGCCACGGCGGGAACTTCGTGGAGCTGCTGGGCGCGGAGCCCGCAACCAGCCACACCTTCGGGCTGGTGGGGATCGCAGAGGGGGGCAACATGACGCGAGCGCACATCGTCACGCTGCTGGACGCTCTCGAGAGGTGGGTGTGCATGTTTTGGCAAAGAGAAGCGGGCTGAGATTGGTTATGAGAAGCGAGATATGCCAAGGGTGCCTTATCCTGTTTTGGCAGAGAAAAAGTTGTGCAGAGGGCGGGACGTTCTGGGCGAGCGTGCGTTTGAGTCTGTGCCGTACCGTGAAAAGATGGTGTGGAGTCTGCGGGGAGGGGCGGGGAGGCGGTTTTGGGAAAGTGTGGGGAAGCGGTTCGGGAGCGCGGTACCGCGCTCGGCCGGACGGCGGCCTGATGTACCGGAGGCGCAATACGCGCCGGGGTGGGGTGGGGGTGAAGGGGGGGCGCGACGCGGTGGACGTACGGGAACAAAATGGAGAGCTGCAGCGTGGAAGCTTCAACGAAACAGTGCAGTTGTGGGTGTGAATGCTGTCGCGATTGCGTTTGATCTGCGGGGCAGGGCGGCGAGCGGGGGGGGGGGGGGAAAGGAGTTAAATGGGTAGGTGTGTGTGTGTGGGGGAAGGCGCTTGGCGATCCCCACGACCGGATTCCACGCG
>CAJHUC010002201.1:0-17428 GCA_905146915.1 Ostreobium quekettii
CCACTTGGAGCCACAACAGGCGGGCTGCCGAGGGTAGTGCAAGCACAGGGGTGGCAAGTGGGGATTGCAGACGAGGTGGCGCAATGATCGCCATTGCACCACCTTCTGCCACCCGTGAGACTGACCCGGAAAGGGAGGGTTGCGGGAGGTGGCCACTCATGCCTCAAAACCGGAGAGCACCGATGAGGCGAGATGCGTCAGGCACAGCGGGAGCCATGCTGAGGAAGGGCGGAATGGGCTGTGGAGGCATGCGACGCTGGTGAGGGAGCGAGAAACCGGGAGCGCTCATAGGTACCCGAGATGTGCGAGTGCTGCCAGGGTGGATGGGTGGAGTGGGGTGGGGGGCCACAGCGAGAGGAAATGATCATGCGACCCAGACTGCATGAGAACTCCCACATTCTGCTCGTGTGGCGCATTCCTCGTGGTATGCCACCTACCATTTCCCTGCGCCTGACTCCTGCAGCGGCTCGGTGGTGATGACTGCCCATGGCCATGGTTTGTGGCACCTGGCACAGGGAGCGTTAGCTTCTGGTGCGGTGCTGCGCCCTTTTCACCTCACTCGCTAGATGCGGTGTGTCCACGACCATTATTCCCTTCTTATCATGTTAAGAATGCGGCTCAGTGGTGGTTGCTTGTTGCGATGGTGACTGGTGCATGCTGCCACGTTGCTTCGATGTGTTGACGAAGGCAGGCGAGGGGTGGCGACCCCTGACTGGAGACTGTGGGCTCGAGTGCACGGCAGCGATTTAAAGCGAAGCAAAGGGACAACAGGAATACTGTCCCTTACATATCCGCTCTGCTCATCAGTGTGCTTAATTCAGTTCCTATTGTCTCATCACCTCCATGCGTCCAGCTATTGATAATACTCAATCGGTTCTGGCTACAACATAAAATGAATGACGATGATGACTGGTCCATGATTGTTGTTTGAGTATGGAGTGACATGCCTGTCAGTTATGTCACTGTAACGCTATTCCCTTGGCTGTGTCTTCAAGCCCATTACCATGCCTGCCTCGGACATACTCCCACCCCCAAACCTAGCATCTCAGTGGCAGTCGCCGTCATCATCAGTCATTTTCACATAACAAGGGATTTGCGCAATCGCCACACAGCTGTTTGTGCAATAATTGACATGCACTTGTGCGACAAAGTGAGAGGCGAAGACTGCCTGGTTGCTTTGACCTGTGATGCAGGCTGATTGATTCAAAGAAAGTGTGGGATGGGGAGGGAGCCGCATGAAAGCCAGGAGGCAGTGCAAACGTGCGACTGGGCATGCATGTCAGATGACGTGATAAAACGCAGCCCCTGCGCCTATACCAGGGGGATTACAGGGCCGCACACAGTGAACCGAAGAAGATTCTTGTGTCGGAACACCCTTTTCGACGTATTGACCCAACGAACATGCACCGGTGCACATCTGGGCAGCAAGGTCCACACATGCCTCGCATCAATTCCCACCACGGAGAAAGAGGTGCTAAGGGAAGACGTCGCCAGGAGTAAGGTGGATGATGCAAGGCATACATGTCTCTGTGTAGGGTAGTCCTGTTTCTGGCATGGCTATGGCACCCGTAAGCACTGGCTTCACCAGCATAGACATGCATATTTCACACTGTTTGCCCTCCAAGGTGCAGTATACGATTGAAAATAGCACTGCAGCAAATGTGGAATACGTTAAGCCAAGACCAAAACGTGCAATCTGGACTTGAAGCTTGAGCAACTTTTTAGACAAACTGGCCCAAGGTCAGAGTGCAATTTCATGTACCTAAGTCAGGCACAATACTGCCTGGTTTGTGGCCATTTTCATGTCTGGTTGTTCAACCCCTGAACAGAGGATACTGAGTTTCCTTCACAACCATTGGCAGTTGGCCAACAGTGGCAAACCACCAGGGCGAGATAGCCGATGAATGCCAGAGGACAGGAGGGCAGTGTTCCTGCCTTCCAGGCAGGACTCCTGTGTTTGCAAACACACAACTGACAAGGATGGTAAAATAAACTCACTGCTACCCATAGCATCTACACAAATTAATGCCAATGTGACAACTCTCGATTGTGCCCTGCCAACTTTGGCTCACCATTCGACTCTTCTGCTTGGGCTTCCCCTTCCACTTTAAAAGAGGCAGCCAGAACACTCTACAGGCTTGTCCAAGAATACCACGCATGCCACTGGATATGCTGTGGTTGGTTTGGCTGCTTTGAAGCTAGCAGCACAGGCTCATGTCTTGCGGCGTTGGCGAGCTTTGCCCCTCCCCTTGGTTTCCTAAGCAGAGCCAAGAAGGGCACACACTTTTTAGCCATTGGGCTTTTATTGTGGATGAGTTGCCAGAGGCGTTTTGGCCATTCAAAGAAACAGCAATGACAGTTGCAGGCCTGCTGCTCAGGCAACATGCCTCAGGGATGCAGACTTATCTTAAGCACTGATAGTGTCCATCAAAAGTTCGCACAGTAATGCCCATTCACAAGAATCATGACAAGAGAAAAATGACATAACACAGCATCAACTCGATCCTTGTTGCTTTCGTCCTATCCCACTCAATGCATCTGCATCTTGGACAGAGCTGTTGGGATGCATCATGCAACAGTGGCATGTCTGTACCAATGGCAAAGCCATAAAATACAGATTATCAGCAGCTGAAAATTTTTGTGGAGCATCGGCACAGCTGTGACCCCGATTGTCTGCCAATGCCACAGCTGCCTTGCTCAAACCGGTGCTGAACACATCTCTGCAGCTGCTCTCATCGAACAAATTTCCTTGAACTGGAATGATTGGAAAAAATCGATTGCTGATTACAGGCACTTGTGTATCCAAAACAATCCCGTCTTCTTCGATTGGTTGAAATACCCCACTCCAACTTTCCCTGAATATGACAGGCTGCGCTCCCTGTGACAACAACAGGCTGCCCTCTCTGTGGTAGGACGCTCTTAAGCTAGAGCATACGTTCAGGCCTACAGACGACAGTCTCCTTCACCTGCACTTCTCGCTTCGCGTCGTCTTCCCCCTTGTCCTTCGCGTCCTCTCCCGGCGGATTCCACACGAAGCTCCAGATGATCCCAAACAATAGGCAGCTCCTGCAGTGTGGCGCTAGCCAATCAGCGACCAAACTTCCAACCACAGATCCCAGGCGGGGAGGAAAGCGCTGCACTCGTCCAGGAATGCGGCAAACCGCAAAGAGGGCCACAAGCGTTCGTGCGTACGGACAGCGTGAACTATGTTTCATCACATGTGATAAAACAGACCCACTGGACTTATGCAACAAACGAAGAGGGGAACAGAAACGATCGTGAGCAGGCGTACCCACTACAGGAAGAAAAGCCGCAAGGTCTCCTCCATGCAGAGAGTGCACCAGTCTGCGCACCTCTCCGCAATGCTGCAACTCTGGTCGACGCATTGCACAAGGGCCACACAAGGCGCCGTGTGCACGGGCGCATCGGCCGCATCGACCGACATGGCGACACATAAATTGGCCGCACAAAGGCGCAAACCTAAACAACGGGCACCCAGGCTGCTCCGGCAGCCACCGGCGAAGGGCCACCGCGCGGCCGAAGGGCCCACGAGGCGCCTTCGGCCAGCGGCACAATCAAGCGCGACAAAGGCCGCCCACTCACAGGAAAACGGCGCCCGTCCTCACGAGGTGCTGCGTGTGCTGGTCGTCGAAGCCCTCCGCGACCTGGAAGCCAGTGGCGAAGATGAAGGACCCCATGGACAGGCCCAGCAGGCTCCAGCCCACGCGGGTCCAGAAGCCATCCCTGCGACAAGAAATCCACCAAACCATCCGCTCCGCATCCCCGGCATGAATCAGGATACCCTCAAATGCGCCGACGAGCCGGCAGTGGAGCCAGACGCCAATTTTTCCCTGCCCCTCCGGCCGCCGGCAGCAGCGCTCGGGGGGCAGTGCGGAGATCGGCCACTGGTGGCAGGAGGCAGCGCCACACGAACTGCGGCAGGCCGAGGGGAATTTCGGGAGCACCTGGATGCCTTTCGCTGCGCCTTCTTGTCGTCCTCGTCCTGGGCCTTGTCCACCACCGTTCCGCCCATCCCGAACGAGGATCTTCGCTGGTGAGCAGCGGGGGTGGTCGGAGCTGTCGGTCAGCCTGCTTAAACAAGACCACTGTGGCCCGCACTGATCCAAGTTGATCCTTGGTTCAGTTCCTTGGGATCTGGTCAACTGACAATGTTACCACAATTTACCGTAGTCTATCCAAATTTTCCGCATCAAAAAGTTTTACCGTTATCCTTTTTGCTCCGCATATTTTTTCGTCACGTTTTTAGATTTCTTATGTTGCTCAACAAAATTCTAATAAGAGAATGTTATTACGAGCGAGCAAAGCGAGCGGAGCTTTATAGAGCAAAATTGCGATTTTGGCCGACCTTTAACCGCACGCCACCGACCGCATGCTGCGCACATACTGCCCCCTCTCCGGGCTTCCTGGCGCCGCACGCCGTGCGTGGGTGGCGCACAGTGCAGATGCCGAATGGCCACTCACACCCTCCCTGACTTCCTTGCGCCTCGCGCGGTGCACGGCACGGCATGCGCGCCAACCGCCCACTCACACCCTCCCTGACTTCCTTGTGCCTCCCGCGGCACGCATGCAGTGCGACGGGCGGCATGGGTGCCGATTGCCCACTCACGCCTATCCCCGGGCTCTGTGCACCAGCGCGCAATGCGCGGGCGCGGCGCGGCGTGGGCGGCACCCCGCCTCCCACCGGCTTCCCCCAGGTTTGCTCGACCGGCGCACGCGGCCTGCTGGCCTGGGCTTAGGCGTGACTAAGGCGGGGGGGGGGGTCTGGGATACCTCTAGTGGCATGCGCCGTGCTTGCGTGGTCATTTTTTCGTGTTGCGCATGGGAGTGTTACTGTGACGTGGTTACTTGGGGTTAGGCAGCTATTGGCATTTTATAGAGTGGTTATTACGTAATTTGGGATATCGATTTTTTGTGAGTGTTATTTAGAGCTTCTTGGTTCCAACGCACTTTAGAACGCCCAATTCCGTTAAGAATTGACGAAGATATGGCCTCTTGAAATCACAGTACTTAGGGCCAGGGGGTTCGGGTGTGAGATGCTTGGAAATAGAGGACATTGGGTCGATCGTAGTTGAACGGTGGACGGTGACGATGTGCCTGGACGCACACTTGTGTTGTCTTGTCTTGATGTGACTGCAATGGACCCGCGATCGGGCATCGCGCATGCAATATGTGCGCATGCATGCAATGAATCCGTGTAACATCCTTTGGCCCACTCTCTGGCCTCCCGCGAGCCGGCGAACCACCACCGCGCTGTGCCGCCACCTCTCGCCAACAGCAGGCCCCGGGGATCGATCCCCATCGAGCATTGGGCCCACTGTGCGACCGCCTAATCGACTGCCCCGTGATACGAAAAGGTTGTGGGTGTGGGGCTCTTGCCCTCTTTGAGCCGCGGACCCGCCTCGCCGGGCACCTAGGTCCTTACGGGGACCTAGGCAGGACCACCCCTCCTACTCCTGTATCCTAATACCTAGAGCGGTTACGATGGGTTGAGGACTAGTTAACTTGGGCAAGGCGTCCCCTACACCAAGGGCCATTAGTAGGGCGTCCCCCACATCAGGCCACTGCGCGTAACACCCCGATTACGCCCACCATCCGAGGTGGAGAGGCCAGCCGACCTCCAACGGCTGTGCTGCAGGGCAGGGCGACCCCAGAGCCTCCTAAAACCAGCGGCTGCCAATGGGGCCGCAACAAATTGGTTTCGGAGCACGAAGCTCGGAGCCGGGAGTTGAGCAAAAGGCGCAGCAACCCAGAGTGACCACGCAGCCTGACAGGGCTGCGGTTTCCAGAAGCCTCCAACACCCCAGGCAGCGGTCAGCACCTCCGCGCGTGCTGAGTCGCAGTGCTGTGTGCCTGCAGGAGTGTGTTTTGTGAGCCTGAGGAGTTGTCCGTTGGGCGATTGGTGTTCGGGGATCGACGGCGCTGGGCGATCGCCAGATCCGCGGATTCAGTGCATGCGCCAGGCGCCCATCATGTAACCGAACACGCGAAGGCCAGCACCCCTCATTTGGAAGCGCCAGTCAACCTCAGGTGCCACCCGTTGTAGAATAGAGGTGAAGGTCCTGCTCTAGAGGTAGGGGACATCTACTGCTTCACCTTATTTTGCAGGTACTATAGGTGGGTCACCACCAGACCGCTCTGCCACAAGATTGGGGGCCTGACTAGGGGAAGGGGGAGGAGATTGAGCACGGCAATAGGCAGGCCCAGTTGGGTCCAGAGTACTACTTCCTAGAGGAGGCATCTCCCCTGGAACCGGTCAGAGGGTGAGGCCATTGCCCACTTGAGGTAGACATGCCAGCCACCCCTTCTGAACCTTGGGTGGTTAAGTCTTAAAACATTAGATAGGCTGGGGGTGCCATAGGCCAACCCAGACCTCTTACAGTAGTCTCGTCCCAGGCAAGGAACACTTTCTTAGGTTGTTCGGCTGACGCTGGGACTAAGTTTTCATTAGCAACCATAGACGCACCCTCTGGAAAGTTACCAGGTGGACCGAGAGGTCACCCTGCAGAGTACTGGGGGTGACCGTGTGTGAAAGTGACTACTGAAAACCAGTAGAAGCAGGATAACTTAAGTTGGGAGGTAAAGGCTGCTTGGCTACTTGGGGATAGGATTCAGTGGATTTTCAGTAGCCCGAGATCAGGTCTACGCCGATTGACTTCGTTTCAATACAGTAGAGGTGGCCACACTCGGGTGCCGTCCGGTCCGGTCCGTAAAACTGAGTGTGATATTCGTCCGGTAATATCCGGTTCGCTATTTGCCGTACTGCTGTCCGCAGAGTCCGGCTCTCACTTTTTCTTCACCGTTATTTGCCGTTAAGTTAACGGATGATGTGTGCGGCGTCCGGTCCGCAACAAAATATCCGTTGATTAATAATTTTGGTCCGTTATTACCTACAGGTACTTGCTTTCCAGCCACAGCAAGGTCAAGGCGAAGTTGCCAAGGGGTTTCCATTTTGCAGCAATTTGAATCATGTTGGTTGCATGCTTGATAAATTTGTGTGGGCATCTCCCAGGTCATGTATTCTGCAGTTTGTAATACATGGAGTGATTTGGAGAACTGAACAACACACAAGCCGTGTGTAAAGTGCCAGTGTATGGCATACACTGTATGCATGCAATCCTGCACCACTTGCTACGGCTGGTACTGCTGCGTAGTACGCAGTGCGTACCACACTCCCATTGCAAGTCTTCCCGGCCATTCCAACAAGGGTTCGGCATAATTGTAATACCAAACGTGGACACACACACAGCCACATCACCTGAGGTAGGTGGCAAAGAGGGTTCACCTCTGAACACAGTTGAGCCACTCAACATACTTGGGAATGGGTGATACGTATCACATATAACGATGGGTTGCTGTGGCGGTACTCCACAGTTTCCACGCCAGGGCAGCGAATGTAAAACCCATCCACCAATTGCACTATTCGACTGGACACATTTCTCACAGAAAATCTCTTCTATCTATATGATACCCTAGGTTCATCCACCATTCCAACATAGTACATCGAAGTTCAACAGTTCTACATATATGAAAACGGGCAACAAATAGTACGAGTCGTGATTTGTTATCTACCATCTCTGCCTATCGCACTCTCACTACGGCGGTACTCCAAAAGTTTCCACGCCAGGGCAGCGACTGTAAAGTCTATCCACCAATCGCAGTACTTGTTGGGACGCATTTCTTGAATAAAATTTTCTTCTATCTATATTATACCCAAAGTTCATCCACCACTCCAACATAGTGTGTTCAAGGTGTGCACTTGAACACAGGACAACGGAATATTACAGGTCATGATATCTTATCTTCTATCTCTATGGTACCGCACCCTCGCTGCGGCGGTGCTCCACAGTTTCCACGCCGGGGCAATGAGGGTGGTCACCGGTGGTGATCCAAACTTTGGAATCCGAAGTCCCTACTTCCCTCCCTTCCCTCCCTTCCCTCCCTTCCCTCCCTTCCCTCCCTTCCCTCCCTTCCCTCCCTTCCCTCCCTTCCCTCCCTTCCCTCCCTTCCCCCCCTTCTTGTGTCGATGCGCTAGCTTCTACTGCGACCATCCACTCTCTGCCATCTGCCACCCTAGCAAGCTCAAATGATCCACGTTCTCGGGCTTGAGCACCATGCGCTTGGCCGCCACAATTAGACCAACCTTCAAAAATGAGCGTTCACTATTGGCGCTGGAGGCCTGCAACACAACCAAAAATACTCAGTACTTCTCAGCCTGTGAACTTCATAAGGGCTCTATGGCATATATGCATAGCTAGCTGGCATCACAATAAAACCAAACTTGGAAAATGAGCATTCACTGCTGGCGTTGGAAACCTGCAACACAACCAAAAGTATTCAGTTCTTTCCCTCTTTTCAACTCCATATTTCATATAAGGGCACTTTGGTATATATGCACAGCTAGTTGTACTCACCCACTCACCTGTGTTGCTAATATTCGACATGCAAGCCTGGCCACCAAGGGGAAGCTGGTGTGATTCTCGCCCCACCAATCCCCAGCACTCCATTTTTTTTTGATATTCACATGCTGGTGTCCATTTCAAATCAAACCACCTTTCGACTTCGGCCTCCACTGGGTCCATGTGCAGTGGGGAGCATGGGGCCCGTCTTCTCCATCTTGATGGTCGGAAACGTAGTGGTCCCTTAGGTGGGGGTGATGCCGCGTCTAGCCAACTCTGCTGCACAGCCTGTGCTGCATCCTCTTTGGATGATGAGCCCGAGGGATGGACTTCGGGCGCCTTCACCATCTGCCTCAACTGCAGAAGTCATATGCACACTATTAGTCACACAAGCAAGATATAAAAGTAGGCACCCCATGCAGCCAAGTGATCCCAGGAGACGGCCGTTTAAGGCGAAATACACAACAGGCACAGTCGTGCATGAAAAGGCACAAAGGACACTCAGTACCTGCCAAAACTATCCACAGTTGGATGCACACATTTACAAAGGCAAAGGCCGCAAATCAGAACTGAACTCACCAATGCCATTATCTCTTTCTTCAACATCGCTTGGAACTTTGCCAGGGTGTCATATTCTTCCACCAGATTTGGCCAATCGTTAGCATTGTTCCAGATCCTCCTTATCCAGTGCAATGTATTCCTCCTTCCGTCCGCAGCCGCCGCTAATGCCCAGTTGTATATTAGATTGACGTTATCACAATCCGCACACAATTTCTTTGTGAACTCAGAGGTGAAGTCAAGCAACACAGGTTTTGCATGTGCATCGGTGTCAGTGATATACAGCCAGTCGTACAGCAACTTCAACACATTATAGAGGACATCCAATATGGTAATATACTCGTCCCCCTCACATCGCTCAGATAATTCCCGTATCGACTCCAGGACTGGCAGCACTTGTTTGAAAATGCACAACCCAGCTGCTGGTATAATGATGCTAGTAATTCTCGCGTTTGCTGTATACTCGCGGATGCTTCTCTCCAACAAAACCGCCCTCTTAATCAAAAAATACATGCTGTTCCACCTCGTCGGGCACCAAGTCCCCAGACGCAATATTCGCTTTGGACAAGCCTGCTCCATTTCATTGTCAGGAACCGTAAGATCTGCATCATGATCATCGGGCAACTCAGCAACATCATCGTCTTCCCTTACACCTGAGTAATCCTCCTCCTCATCATCTGATGATACATCGCTGGCCACTTCCTCCTTTAGCATCTTCCTTTGCACGCGGCGGAAAAGCTTCCAAGCAGTGGGCGATTTGTGAAAATGACTTGCCAATTCACCAAGCGGCTGGACGAGCTGCTGAAACTCTTTCACATTTTGGAAACCGGCCTTGACTA
Organism: Ostreobium quekettii; assembly: GCA_905146915.1. Taxonomy (NCBI): domain Eukaryota; kingdom Viridiplantae; phylum Chlorophyta; class Ulvophyceae; order Bryopsidales; family Ostreobiaceae; genus Ostreobium; species Ostreobium quekettii. The sequence goes on from CAJHUC010002201.1 coordinate 9,815, forward strand.
CGGTATTTAACAGATGGCAAATGCAAGGGTGCCAATCAAAAATCTCCTTTTTCTTGGCTGCTGAACTCATATTGGAGGCGCAGTCCATGGTGAGAGCCACACGATCGCATGGCGACTCGTCCTGAAACGCACGCACAGGGTCCGCTTCCATCTCCGACTCCGTCATGACTTGGTCACGCGGAACTACAGGGTGCAGGCCATACTTCAATCGGATCTTCAGCAAGGCACAGCTTATCGCGTCTGCAGTGTGTGTCCTAGGGAAGCTGGCAGTCCCTGACACCACCAACGTGTTGTGGTTTAAAAGACGGGGCTTACCTTTTGCGCATGATATATATCATACTATATTGGCCGATACAGGCCAGTACTCATCGCTATCGTGTCATGGCAACACAGCATCCACGATTTATGTTCAATAAGGCGTGATTCCCGGCTAGTGAAGGCCGGTACTAGTGCAGCGAGTGTACATGACACGGTCGCCAAAGCACACATGAGTGGTCACTAATCACGACATGCATGCAAACAGTAAAGAATCGACACCCATGATACGTGCCACAGTACTGGCCGATGCCAGGCCAGTACTGATGGCTATCGTGCCATGGCAACACAGCATCCACGATTCATGTTTAATAAGGCGTGATTCCCGGCCAGTGAAGGCTGGTACTAGTGCAGCGAGTGCACATGACACGGTTGGCAAAGCACACAAGAGTGGTAATTAATCACGGCATGCATGCAAACAATAAAGAATTGATATCCATGACATGTCAGACAGTATTGGCCGATGGCAGGCCAGTACTGATGGCTATCATGCCATGGCAACACAGCATCCACGATTCATGTCTAGTGAGACGCGATTCCCGGCCGGTGAAGGCCGGTACTAGTGCAGCGAGTGCACATGACACGGTTGGCAAAGCACACAGAGTAGCCATTAATCATGGCACGGATGCAAACAGTAAACAATTGACAACCACGAATATTGAAATATCATAGGACACAGAATATGCCATCCAAACTCACCCAGTATGCGTTTCTTCAGGCTCCAATCAGCGTCCACCCAATGCAATGTCACTGTTATATATGGGTCCGTGCTCCTGCTTGTCCAAATATCCACTGTCATGGCAACTCTCGACTCGTCCCGGATTTGGGACACCTCTTTCCTTATTTCCCGCTTGATGTCATTGGCCTGTTTTGCCACCGACCTCACAATTGTTTGCTTACTAATAGATGGCCAACGGGGAATAAAGGCTCGCATGAAACGAACGAAGGGCGCCGTCTCAGCCAGGTGGTATGGTGCATTAGCGAAACTGACGTACCTGGCCATGTGGGTCACTGCCCTGTTCCATTCTGAGGTCCTAGGGTGCCATGTCTCCAGGTAGGTTTCCAGCGATGTACCCAATTTCATCTGCCGGTTGCCCGGAGGTTTACTGAGTTCGTCTCAAAGTGCCTCAATACTGAAAACGCTATGTTTGTCTTGTAAATGGTTTGAGGGCCCCGTCCAACTACCACTGGTTGGGTACTTCTTGCTCGGGTTGTATGACAACACTTTGTATGTCTTGGTAATGCCCCCCCTCAAACACAACCGGCAAACAACAGTAATGGAACGTGGTCTCTTGTCAGGCCCTGGCACCTCTTCTACATTGAACCCCTCTCTACACCATTCTTGGTGACCTGGATCCCCTTTGCGGTGGCGTTGTTTGCGGCGTGTCCTTGGCGACCCTTCCTCCAAGGTCGCCACCATGCGCGTGGACTGCTTTGCTACAGTTAGTTTTTGCTATTGCTTGTGTGGAGTCCGCACATCAACAGCCGTGGCAAGCGGTTCGGGGTTGGTCAGACGCCTTCTCTTGGCCTTGCGCTGTGGCACATCCTCCACCACAACGACACTCGAACTTGGCGATGCACCTCCAAGCGAATCAGTGTCCGCAAAGCTCAACACACCCCTCCCAGCAGCAACATCATGTGCGTTTGGGACTCCTCGCTCAGCAACAAATGCTGCGAGGTCAACACCACCATCGCCGCCAACAGAGCCTGGCATACACGTTCATTGTGTAAATAACTGAGGCAACATATATTCGACGATGGATTTCAGATGTTACAAGGACGGTTTGAGGACACTTTCTTCTATGAAATAAAGGCAGAAAAGCGTCTCACAACCATAGACTGTTCAGCGAATGTCACCTTCCTCGCCAGTGGCAGGTGGTACTTGGACTTCACCTCACAATCAGATAAGTTGTTTTGGTAAAAAAATACTAATCCCCATTGGAGGAAGTCTCCGTGTCACTCCCTGTTAGGAGGCCGGAGTCCATGACATTGAGTTCCCACTCAACCTGTGAAAAAAAATCGTCTTCAAGGAGTCTTTCTTCCATGCGTCTTAGCAACGGTTGAGTTATTATATATTTTTTGCTAATAGACTTGTACCCCACCATGTGCTCCCCCCGGTGCAGCACCAAATCTATGATAGCTGCGCACTGACGTGTTTTATAAGCAGCCCGGCAATTCATATCCACTTGTTTGCATTCCTGCCTGCAACGCTTCTGCCATTCTCCCCAAGACTGGGGGGGGGGGGTTCTGTCTCTCGTGTTGTTCCTTTCGTAACCGTGCCCCTTCTGCCCCCCCCAATGCATTATTAATGTATCTGCTTACGGCGGCTAATCGGGCCTGGTCCTTGGGGGCGAGGTGGTCCTGTATGGGCCGCCACACCCCCGAGGGCAGGCCACCCAACCCCGCTTCTTGTATTTCCTCTAATCTATCTGGTAGGGCTTCCCTATCGTGCTCAGCTTCCCTATCGCGTGCAGCTTCTATCCGCCGCCTGACTTTCACCCCTGCACGTCTCCTTCCCCCCTTCCTGTTGTGTCTGTGCCGGCGCTTTTGACCATCCTTGTAACGTTGGCCCCTGTTCAGAGGCCGCTTCCGACCTAACACAGGAACAGAATACAGTGTTTCCCCAGCCAGGTGATGGCAGGTACTGCCACATACTGGTGGTACCACCAAAGCAAAGACAATAGGTATTGTAGGGAAATGCAGCACGCCCTGTACAATGCACAGCCCCCTGAAAGGGACAAAGTGCTGAGGCTTCCCCAGCCAGGTGATGGCGGGTACTGCCAAATAATGGTGGTGGCACCTACGCAAAGAAAGACGATGGGTATTGCAGGGACAGCTCGTGCATGCTGTACATTGCACGGCTGCATGGAAGGAATGAACTACCAAGGTTTCCCCAGCCAGGTGATGGCGGGTACTGCCACAAAATGGTCATGCCACATAAGGAAAAACAGGCGATGGGTACTGCAGGGACATACAACACACCCTGTACAATGCACGGCGAAATAAAAGGAGCAAACTGGGAAGGCTTCCCCAGGCAGCTGATGCCAGGTACTGCCACATATTGGTGGTGGTATCTAAGCAAAGAAAGGCGTTGGGTATTGCAGGACGTGCAACACACCCTGTACAATGCACGGCCATATAAAGGGAACGAATTGCTAAGGTTCCCCAGCCAGGGGACGACGGGTACTGCCACAAAATGGTGGTGACACGTAAGGAAAAAAAAGGCGATGGGTATTGCAGCGACACATAACACACCCCGTACTGTGTGCAGGCAAACAAAAGTAACAAAGTGGTAAGATTTCCCCAGCCAGGTGGCAGCGGGTACTGCCAAATAATGCTGGTGGCATCTAAGCAAAGACGATGGGTATTGCAGCGACAAGTGGTGCACCCTGTGCAATGCATGGCCATATGGAAGGAACGAAATGCCAAGGTTTCCCCAGCCATGTGACGGCGGGTACTGCCACCAACCACAGCACACAGCCACAATAGGCGGCACTCAGGCTTGCTGCACAGAAGTACACGTCCACCGCACCTACACGTCCATCATGTTCAAGGCGCCCCTGCCTGCTTTCCGTTTCAGCATTGGTAGCGCCTGAGGACTCTACGAATACAGTAACATAAGTGGTGAGGGTCGCAGGCAAAATCCCGGAGTGAAGTCAATCCCCGGCCATGATCTTCCCACCCGGCCATGTGCCACCAGGTTGGTGGCCATGTGCCACCCCCCACGGCCCGGAATTTCCCGCCACAGCAGGCGGTACTGAGGGCATTGCCCTGGCCACAAAGCAGGATAGCGCGCTATGCCTGTGCATCACCGGCGGATTGAATCCGGCCACACATAGGTTTTCAGCCAACAGATCATCCGAGACCCCCCCAACACCCTCCACGGCCCGGAATTTCCCGCCACAGCAGGCGGTACTGAGGGCATTGCCCTGGCCACAAAACAGGATAGCGCGCTATGCCTGTGCATCACCGGCGGATTGAATCCGGCCACACACAGGTTTTCAGCCAACAGATCATCCGACACCCCCCTTCCCCCGCGCGGCCCGGCATTTCCCACCATGGCGGCGGTACTAATGGCGTCCCCTTGCCTTGCCTGTGCTGCGGCTTGCCTTGCCTGTGCCACGGTATGCCTCACCTGGTGGGTCCATGACCCAAGCATGGGGCGGCAGGCGTTGGAGACAGCGGATGGCAATAGGAGGGCAACAAAATATGTGTGCAGTCACAGCCAACGTCCGCTGTATGTGGACCCTGGCTGAGCCACGTTGGCAATCAACCCGATCCCAAGATTCGGAATCAGTACTTACTGCCTGGGCTCTGCTGTCATCCACTGATTCGGTACACACGTCCGCTGTCATCCGCTAGATTAGCGGATGGGGTACATGGCTTCCGGTCCGTAAGAGAATATCCATTAACACCCAAGCGGAATCCGCAGAGTCCGCTGATTGGGGCCAGCCGTCCGCTGCCATCCGTGCCACGTCAGCAACATAGAGGGCGTGGTCCGCTGAATTAATGGATATTAGCGGACGGCAGCCCCCGTCCGCTATTAACGGATCCGGGTGGCCACCTCTACAGTACAGTTTATCATTGGATCAGTGTCATGAGTGGGATCATGGCAGGACGTGATATGATGGAGCTGCAGGGCCATGATGATGTGGAAGAAATTGACGGGACAATGGAGACAGTCACTGGAGCTGGACGTGTGGGAGCTATTGCTGCGTCATATGAGGCGCGGCAATAGAGGATTTTGATTGCCGGGACAGAGCCGGGGGCAGTGGTTTTGGGAAACCAGAGGATGCCCTGGTCTCCAGGACTGAAGCCGCACAGGGGATGCAGAATCTGGAGAAGCGAGCTGCACAGGCGATAGCAGGGACTGCCGCCCAGACAGCACATGCCATGAATGTGCTGGCTGATCAGACGGCATCAGCAGTGCAGCATACTACCTAGACATCTCATAGGGCAATTTCGCATTTGGAGGGTCAGACCAAGGAGGCGTTTGGGCGAGCTGAGACCGTTATGTCATCAATGCAAAGAAACGTTTCCAGCAATGCTGACAGAATTGCTGAGCTAGAGAATGCATAAAGGCATGAGAGGTAAATAAATGCAGACACAAAAAGGAGGCTGAGGAGGGAGCAGGAAGCAACTGTAGAGCGGCTTACTAGGCAGCTCCATGATGCTCTATCCAAGATTGATCAGTTGTCCGCGGACTTGGCTATAGAGCAGTCGCAAAAGGATTCTCAGCCGTGCCAGCATACTGTGCCTAGACCCCCAGAACCACCAGCGACAACTATGTACAGCCGACCACCGCATTTGCAGCAAGAGCTAGAAATTGTTGCTGATGCTGGCGATCAGATGATGCCCCTTGCACAGTCCAGCCATGCTGCCCATCCAGGACGGCAGAGGTCCAGATCACACCGGTCAAGGCATGCACGTTCTTCCAGTTCCCACACAGACATAACATCATCGAGCGAGTCATCGGAGAGGCACACTCGCAAGGGGATTGGGACTTTTGATGTCCAAATAAAGCCAAAGGACCCTCCAACATTTTTGGGCAGGACATCTGACGACCCGGAGGTGTGGTTGGGTCAGGTATCGAATTTTTTTCGTCTGGTGGGAGGATCACCTAGCAAGCAAGTTGCATATGCTTCCACTCTGCTCCAGGGAACTGCACAGACCTGGTGGCAGAGAAAGGTGAAGGCATGGGAGGACCCCAAGGATATGTAGACCTTTGGAGAGCAGCTGATTAGCCATTTCCAAAACACCAACAAGGCTGATTCTGCAATGGCTGCATTGATGAACATTAAGCAGAGGAAAGAGGAGTCCACCCATGATTTCATCTGTCGGTTTGAGGCTGAGTTGGATAAGGTGGACATCTACGATGAAGCATGGGTACTGAAGATGTTCATCTGGGGCCTTCCCCAGGACCGGGCGGTACTTGTCTTACAGGGAAAGCCTAAGAGGTTGAGCCAGGCTTTCCAGCTGGCTAGGGATGTTGCATTGGCTGCCCAGATATCAAGGCGCCCAAGATCAAGTGGATGTACAGAGGGCAGCAATGGACAGAAGGGCCATTGGCGTGGTTTTCGGTTCGATGCGGGCGAGGCTCCCGCCACGGCGCCCAATCGAACCGGATGGGCCTCCTCCGCCGGATGACCGGCAGGCTGTCCGGGGCGCTCGCTCCTTCGGGGTGCATAGTGTGGGCCCAAGCCTACGGATGGCTAGGTGCGGGGCGGCCGTGCGCGCAGTGGGTGCGCGGCGCAGTGCGGCTCGTGGGTGCAGCCGCTGGGTGTGCGGAGTGGGCGAGAGAAACGGAGTTACAGTCTGACAGGAGGTCGCCCCTTTGAGGGGGTGGCCTCTGCCCGGATCACGTGACAATGCAGCGTACGGGCCCATACAATTGTATCTCATCCCCCAATACGGTTCCGGCGAGGGAGTCTAAAGTACTGGTAATATATCTAACCATAACTCCTCTACCGCTAACCCAATGGAGGTGGTTCAAGAACCTATGAGCTCCTAATGGACTCTACTTTTATATGAGATATTCAACCGCATTGTTTATTGTACTTTAACCTCCCAATAACCCAATTACTAGAGAAACATACTACCCCCTGTGCTTTACACCACAGTACCCCCTTTGGGGGTAGTTTTGCCCTCGAAACCTTAGACTAACTAGTGGACCTAATTATCCTCTACTGGTTTGTCTCTCTTGATCATCTTTTTCAATTCCTCTGGGTAGGTAAAGTTGTCCTCCGGAGTCCAAGAGGCGTCATCAATCGAATAGTCCTTCCAAAGGACCCAGTACTCCTTGTGCCTCCCGGTACTGGGACCGGCCCACCGCCAATGCAGCAATTTCTCGATGTCATACGGCTCATGATCCTTGGGCTCCAATTCCTCTACTTGACCAGACATAGTGGGTTGCATCCATGAACTAGTTCTGAAAGGATGCAACAAGCTGACGTGGAAAACATTGTGAATCTTCCACGTTTTGGAGAGTTCAAGCTTGTAGGCCACTTGTCCCACCGGACGGACAATAAAGAATGGCCCAACGAACCTTTTCTTCAGCTTGTAGATTGGTGCGTTCTTCAAGTTCAAATGCTCTGTCGAGAGCAGCACATGATCCCTACTACTGAACCTTTGTTCCCTTCTCTTCTAGTCGGCCTACATCTTCATACGATCTTGAGCTCTGTTCAAGAATTTGACAGCCGTCGAGAAATTCCTCTTCATCCGCTCGACAAACTGGTTAACTCCCTCAATCAGAGTGGAGTCACTATCGCGGATGAGGTCCGCCGGTGTACACGGATAGTA
>CAJHUC010002202.1:0-30000 GCA_905146915.1 Ostreobium quekettii
AAGAAGAAAGAGGCAGTGGAGAAGAAGGATGGAGCGTCGCCGGTACCGGCGCATACAGAAACTACGGACTGGACTACAAAAATTGGCTTCACCGATAGATCATCAGACTGGTGGGCAGGTAGCTTCAAAATCCATTCCTCAACAGTAAAGGATACCCATGATGATGTCAACAGTGAAGGATATAGAGGAGGCAAGCGCAGTTGTGCTTTCATGTGTGCATTGCCAGGGGAAACAAGAAGCCAAACCAGCACCAATTGCTGCTGAGTTGGGGACTCAGGGTGCTGGATCACGAGATCACTTACTGCTCGTTGTGACAGTGGTGATTCATGGCATATCTGTATGTGCATTGGTGGACAGTCGCGCCAGCCGTTCATTCGTGAGTGATGCGCTGAAGTTACGACCACCTCTTCATTTTGTGGGAGCCTACTCATCCTTGGAGCTCGCCAACGGGGAGACCATAGTCTTGACGGGGATGGCGCCACAGGTTTTGGTAAGCATCGGAGATGTCCAGTGCCGTGTCAATCTGACAGTGATACCGCTCATGGACGGGATCAGTGTGATTTTGGGGAAAGATTGGTTGGACACACTGAATCCCTTGATTGACTGGAGGTCCAATACTGTATACCTGAGAGAGTGGGTGACAAGCTACAGAAGGTGCAAGGTCAGGATTCCAGTACAGCGCAGCCGAGTGGTATAAGGGACAAGGGACTATCCAGTCTCCGAGACAGTTTTTCAGTCTTGCAACAGAACAGTTCTACCAACCTTTCATTTGGAAAATGGGGGGAGTTGTATTCCAGATTGTCATCACCGCATTTTTGGGAATACTGTGCAGCCAGTTCAGAGTGGAAATCGACCACGACAAGGTCCACGGCAGTGACTACATCGCCAACGGTAGTAAGCTCGGCGGGGTCACCATCGCACCCCCAGGGGGAGGTAGACGTTTCAACTTTTTTGCCTCAAGACACTCAAACATCGGATTCCCAGGCCACCACTAGGAACATCAAGGTTGCAGGACGTTGTGTGAGGCAGCCTAAGAGGGAGAAGATTGACTTCATGTTGTTTAGACAGGCAGCCAGGCTAGCCAAGAAAATAGACCAGCCGATGTTTCTGGGGATAATCAGAGCCACATGTTCCCAGATACCTGCGAAGAAGCCTAAAAACAAGTCCAAGTCCAGGGCAAGCGGAGCACATGGAATGACAGAAGGCGAGAAGCGCTGGTTATTGAAAGAGACTGGCCCCGTCAAAGTGGATCTTCCGGTGATAGAGATAATGAAGATGAAGATAGCCGAGGCCGAGGCAGCAGTGCAACAGCAGCTCAAGGCTACGTTGGAGGAGTTTCAGGATGTGTTCCCGGACAAGCTTCCATATGGGCCACTACCAAAACGACAGATAGACCATGAAATTGATACGGTGCCCGGGGAAGCCCCTCCGCATAAGAGCCCCTACAAGCTTAGTTCAGCTAAGATGGACAAGCTTAAGAGACAGATAGAGACGCTGCTGGAGCAGGGCTGGATACGGCCAAGTTCAAGCCCGTATGGATCGCCTATACTTTTCATCCCTAAAAAGGATGGAAAGTGGTGTATGTGTATTGACTACAGGGCCTTGAACCGCATCACCGTGAAGAACCGCTATCCACTACCGAAGGTCAAGGAACTTATGGACAGACTACATGGGGCGCGTTACTTCACCAAGATCGACCTCTACTCAGGGTACCATCAGATCCGAGTACGAGAGTCTGACATTGAGAAGACCGCCTTTGTCAGCAGATACGGTTCTTTTGAGTACCTTGTCATGCCTTTCGGCCTGTGCAACGCCCCAGCCACTTTTCAGAGGATAATGGATACGATTCTACGAGATGGGCTGGACAAATTCGTTTTAGTATTCCTTGACGATATTTTGGTGTACAGTCGGACCAAAGAGGAACATATACAATATCTTCGCAGTATTTTAAGCCACCTACGGTCAGAGAAGTTCTACGGGAGACTGGCAAAGTGTGACTTCTTTCATACCGAGGTGGAGTATTTGGGATTTGATGTGGGGGTATTTGGGATAAAACCCTCATTGTCAAAAATTCGTGCTATCGCTGATTGGCCAACGCCTGAATCAGTTCGCGATGTACGTTCATTTGTGGGATTGGCAAATTTTTACAGAAAATTTATCCAGTGGTTTAGTGAGATAGCCAGTCCATTGACGGACCTCACAAAAAAAATCGCAAGTTTGAATGGGGCCCAAAAGAGGAAGAAGCCTTTGAAAGGCTAAAGACAGCATTAGTGTCTGCATCTGTTTTGCAATTACCTGATTTTGGTCATGAGTTTACAGTGACCACCGATGCGTCAGAGGTCTCTGTAGGGGGTATATTGCAACAGAACTTCGGTCAGGGGTTACAGCCGGTGGCATATGAGAGTAGGAAGCTGAACCCGACAGAGTGCAGATACAGCGTGTACGAACGCGAAATGTTGGGGATCGTTTGGGCAGTTGGCAAGTGGAGGCACTACCTTGCTGGCCAGCATTTTGTGATTCAAACTGACCATGACTCCCTCAGGAACCTTCCAAACCAGCCCTCAGTGAATCGCAGGGTCTGGAAGTGGATACAGGTGCTACATGGCTACGATTGTGATATTGTACACATCGCAGGCAAGGTCAACCCTACAGACTACCTGTCCAGGCGCAGCGTGAAGGAGCTACAAAGCATGGTGGACATCAGAGCGCATGAGGAGTCGATGGTCCAGCGATTGAGATTGGGTGATGAGGAAGTTACAGACGATCACATCCAGGACAAGTTGGATCAGGTGTTCAAGGGAACAGAGGTATCGAGAGCGGGAACAATTGCAAGTGAGTGCCATTCTGCATTGTTTGTGATGAGATCAAGAATTTCATTGGATTCATCTATGCGGGACAAGATCAAAGATATATATGAGAGTGATTCCCGGTGGGCTGACATTGTTACTGAGTTGAAGTCAGACCCACAGAAAAATCTGGTCAGGAGAGGAGTTAAGGAATTCAGAATTTCTCATGATTGCTTGGAGATTCATGATCGTAAAGGACCAGAAGGAGCAAATAGATGGATATTGGTTATTCCTGATATCCCTGAGGTTAAGCAGCAAATCATGGAGGAGGTACATTCGGTGCCTTACTCAGGATATGTGGGATATCATAAGACTTTGAAAAAACTATAGCAGAACTTTTATTGGCCGGATCACACATTGGACATCAGGGAATTCATGACCAGCTGTCCAGTGTGTCAATCAGAGAAAAGTGTGCATCGCCAACCAGCAGGACTTCTTCAGCCACTGCAGCTACCAGAACAGAAGTGGGCAGATATCAGCTTGGATTTCATCATGGGACTGCCCAAGTCAGAATCTGGACGAGACGGGATCCTCACAATTATGGACCGAGCTACCAAGATGGTACATCTTATTCTGGTGTACCAGACCATCACAATTGCAGAGACAGCCCAGGTTTACTGGAACTACGTGGGGAAACTACACGGGATTCCGAGATCAGTTGTCAGCGACAGGGATCCAAGGTTCGTCTCCAGTTTTTGGCAGGAATTCTGGAGGTTGTTGGGAAGCAAGCTGAGGATGTCAACAACGCACCACCCACAAACCGACGGACAGACAGAGGCTGTCAATTGGGTGGTGGAGATGACATTGCGCTGCACACTACACGCGAGTCAAGAGCCCCGCCAGTGGGAGAACTATCTCTCAATGGCAGAATTTACCATCAACAACACTCCGTCAACAGCAACCGGGTACACGCCGTTCTACCTGAACTACGGCTACCACCCGTGTACCCCGGCAGAACTTATTCGAGACGTTGACACCACCTTCCATGAGGGAGTCAACATTTTTGTGTCTCGAATGCAGAAGATCTTCACCAAGGCTCATCAGCATCTGCGCAGAGCTCAGGACAGGCAAAAGAACTACACAGATCAGAGACGACATGAGCAGCTGTTCCATACAGGTGACCAGGTGCCACTCAGTACAGAGAACTTACAGCTCAAGAATGCACCTGTACGCAAGCTGAAGCGCAGGTTCATTGGACCTTTCTTCATTACTCAGAGGATTGGATACGAGTTGCATACGAGTTGGATCTACCATCTACGTGGAGGATTCATCCCGTATTCCACACGAGCTTGCTACGCCCCTTCAGGACATCGCAGTGGACTACGTCTATTGAACCTGCAGTGGGAGAGCTGGAGCCAGAGGAGGATGAGCCTTATGATGTGGAGAAGTTGTTGAGATGGCGGTGGCGAGGACCAAGCAGTCAACGACAAAAGGAGTTCCTTGTGTTGTGGACAGGCTGGTCTCTTGACGATGCGACATGGATCCAGAGAATTAGAGAAGATGATCCGACGAGACAAGCCCACAGAGGACCAGAGACAGCCGACAGACGATTGATTTGTTTTTGAGGTCAAAAACTACCCCCAGGGGGAGGTAGTTGTTGTGTGAACATTGTCTTTGGTTCTTTATACGAGCGGAGTGAGATGCGATGCAAAGGCGCGCGGACCAATTATCCGCGCCTTGGGTGAGCATCGAGCGCAGCGAGGCGATTGGGGGATTTTGGCCATTTTCGGGCCATATCGCTGCATTAGAAAGAGGGCTTCGGAGACGGTCCGGGTGCTTGTGGGGATGGTGGTTTAAGTACAGGGTGATATGAGGGTTATGTAACCGTGCTGTGTGCCGCGGGGACAAGACGCTGGGAACCCTGTAACGAACATCCGTTTTGCTGTCACTGCCTGCCTGCGAACCGCGCGCAAGGCAACGCCGGACCCAATCCGCCCTTCAGACTGACGCACCGCAGAGGCCGTTCCGCCAAGGGGCCCACCACGTCCGCGCCGCGTCGAGATCGAGCAAGCGACCGTGCCGATTACGCCTGGCCATCCGCCGGAGGGATCGTCGATCCATCGCACGGGGCGCGCGCGGAAAAACCACGTGCCAATCTTGACATGGGACAAGGACCAACATGGATGAGCAAGATACCCCCTCGTGGGGCTGAGGCTGCCGAGCAGTCGATTTAAAGCGTGCTTGGCTTCCCAAGCTATTGTTTAGTCATGGCGATTATTGCAAAAAGAACAATTGAACCACTATCGCAAAAATGAACAGTCCCGGCCACTATCGCAAAAACGAGTAATCCACTGTTGCAAAAAGAGTAGTTTAGCACTGTCACAAAAAGAACAATCCATTATTGCAAAAGAAGTATTCACCTTACCCACAGGGGAAATGTTATTTAGTCGCTGCCTGGTGTGTGGTTTTTGCGCGTGCGCCCCCTGCAATGGATCGACGATCCCTCCGGCGGTTGGCCAGGCATAATCGGCACGGTCGCTTGATCGATCTTGATGCGGCACAGATGTGGTGGGCCCTTTGGTGGAACGGCCTCTACGGTGTGTCAGTCGGAAGGGCGGATTGGGTCCAGCGTTGCCTTGCGCGCAGTTTGTAGGCAGGCAGTGACAGCAAAATGGATGTTCGTTACAGGGTTCCCAGCATCTTGTCCCCGCGGCACACAGCACGGTTACATAACCCTCATGTCACCCTGTACTTAAACCACCGTCCCCACAAGCACCTAAACCGTCCCCAAAGCCCTCTTTCGAATGCAGCAAAATGGCCCAAAAATGGCCAAAATCTCAAAATCGCCTCGCTGCGCTCGAAGCTCACCCAAGGCGTGGATAATTGGTCCGCGCCTTTGCGTCGCATCTCACTCTGCTTGTATAAAGAACCAAAGACATTGTTCACACAACATTGCCTTCCAACATTAGCATATAAGCATCGGACCAGGGCCGGCCCATGCTTGGCCGGTCCCGCTCGCCCCTAGCTAGGGAAGTGCCTGGGTCCCCTGTGCATCCCTGCCACAAAAGCAGCTTAGTCATGGGATAGGGCACTAGCACCTCCCCTCCACAGTCTAGCAGTTTTGCACCCTAGCACACCTTGCTGTGGTCACGGCTGGCCTGGTGGGCGCCATTGGCGTTGCACGTTGCTGCCCGTGGGGGCTAGCCTCTAGGCGCACAATGCACTATTTTAAGCATGGAGCTCCAGCACGGAGCACAAGCACTGGGGCACAGCACATGGCAATCCATCGCTGGCGGACTTAAGTTGCTGGTGCCACAACCTGTAGCCAAGTGCACGCCACATGGTGAGTGCAAATAAATGCAGCGAGAGTCCAATTGTGGGGGGGGGGGGAGGGGGCCAACTCAGAACACGAGGGACCAAGAGGGGCCGGGCCGGTGCAGGGAATCGGGATTCAGACTGTCAATTGTCAGTGGTTATGGGGACATTTCCGCTGGGCCGATTGGTGTACACCGTGCGGCAGGATGCCCTTTGTGCACATTATAAGCATGTGTTTCTTGGAGAGGTGGGGGTGCTTGAGCAGCGACAAATAAGATCATGCAAACTTTTCAGGCCCGGGCAGCAGAACATGCTTAACAACAGGTGCAAGAACTCGTGGCAAGTGTCCCTCTCTATGGGAGAAACACTGGGTTTGGATCCCAATTGTGCCTTATACCTTTGTTGACATGAGCTCCCCCTCATTAGTGTTTGTCACTATGTTGTGCGCCAGAAAGTGTTGCCAATGCCTCCTTCCAAGCGTAGTGCCAGGTTGAGTGTCATGTCCCTTTTGATTTCACACAGAGATTCAGATATCGTTTTGTTGTTGTTGAGGTCTTTTCCCAAGCACAAGAGTCTTTGTCGGCATACACGGATGCCTGTCAACTTCTCGATCTTTATTTTGATCGTTTGGATTCTGTCACATAGGTCAATTTGCAAGATAGTGCTTCTAGCTCACAAAGACTTGAAGGCGTTTGCAATGAGTTGCATGCTTGTGGGGAAGCCATATGGGCCTCGAAGGCAAGGCAGGTTGTGATCAGAGTTGGGCCATCCTGGAATGGGGATGCACTAGGAATAGGGACAAGAATGGGAATGGGGACGAACCAGAGTCCATTCCCATCATTGGGCTGGCAGGCCCAAGAACGGCCCGTACTGCCTACCTAAGAGTCCAATCTTGTATTGTCCATGGTATTCTAGAGTCCATTCTAGGCCCGTCCAAAGTCCGCTCCATGCCATTCCAAAGGCCATCCTAGAACCCGTTCAACAGTTTTTTCCATAGTACATAATAACATCAAATCCATGCATGTACCAATAACAACGCAGCAATCACATTTGACGTGTGGTCTGCATGCCCCACGGTCCACAAATGTGGTGCCCCTGCCCCCCTGCTGTGCAATTTGTGCTTGTTGTGATGGGTGGCAAGACCAAGCAGACGTAGCGGTGGTAGCTTGTGAGGGTTGGGGAGTCCCGCCCCCCAGCCCAACATCACCAAGACGGCACCCCACGTTATGAGATAGGGGATGCCCGGATCCAGACAGAGGGGTACCCAGAAAGGTGGGCAACATTTGTCGTGGCCCCATTGGCAGCCGCTGGTTCCTAGAGTCGTTGGGGTCACCCTGCCCTGCAGCATGGTTGTTGGAGGTCAGCCGGCTTCTCCACCTTGGATGGTGGGTGTATCTGTTATGCACACCGGCTTGATGTAGGGGACACCCTACTAATGGTCTCTTGGCATGGGGACGCGCTGCCTGATATATGGTAATAAACTCTTCGACCAGAACTACCACTAGATATTATTATACAATATGGGAATAGGTCAGGGTGGTCCAGCCTAGGTCCCTGTAAGGACCTAGGTGCCCAGCAAGGCGGGTCTATGGCTTAAAAAGGGCAAGTGCCCCATACTTCCAAGGATCTTGTATCATTTGGTCTTGGAGCTATTTGGGGGTGGCATACCCACTTTGACTAGGCGCAGAGGTTAGGACAACATCACGTGACTCCTTCCCCGGCCTCCGTAATAGAGGCTGAGGAGTCCGATGCAGCCCGAGAGGGCACAACCATGGATGAGATTGGCAGCACACCCCGAGATGGGGTAGAGGGCGAGCCCGTGGCACCTAAAGAGAGTGCAAGCGAGGGTAATGCATCCCGTAAGGGAACTGGGGCCATTGCAGAACAGAGAGTCCAAGAGGCCGTTGTTGAACCCTCTGTTGCCCAGGGTGAGGTTAGGGAGCAAGAATAGCAGATGGGGCAAGCAGGGGAAGTCCGTATAGAAACACCGATGGCGCTGGGAGCTACGGAAGCATTTCTCCAGTTTCCAGGGATGATGGAGCTTCTGGAAAAGATGGTAGCTATGGTAGTTGCCAGATCGCACAAAGCACGTGACGAGGACACTGCGGCCTAGATTGCAAAGTTGGAGATCGCCGCGGCCTCCGCACAGAAAAAGGCATGTTGGTAGGAAGTGGCCTTGAAAAAGGCCAAGGAGAAGAGCAAAGAGTCGAAAGCTACCAAAGTTTTGGCCCAAGAGCAAGTGGCAACCTTGAGCGACAGGTTGCTGAAGCAAAAAGAACGGGTGCACGAGGTGGAGGAGAAAGCTGCACATCAAACCAAGCAACCCAAGAGGGCCCCAATCTGACTGGGTCAAAGATGCCAACCATTCCAGAAGCGTCTGTGGAGTGGCAAGAAATCGCCAGAGACAAGCAAAGTGCAAGAGTCCTTTGCCAGGTGAGAGACACCAGCAGCTTGGGAAAGGCAAGGAAGCAGGCCCAACGGCCAGTATCACAGACCCATTGGCCAAGATTGCAACCTCTCGGGTGAGATCACAGGTGCGTCCAAGAACATCTAGTGATGATAAGCAGCTCAATAGAGACTCGTTGACAGGGAGTTCTCACAAAGTTTGCGACCCAAGCCCAAGCCGGCCAGAGAGTCCAGAATGAAATCCGCGTAGGCCAATATTGCCAAAATAGGGTCCTGAGGAGAATGCTCAAATGTTGGAGCTAGAGCCGGATCCCGTTGAGCATTACAACAGACCACAAAAGTGCCGAGCCCTATGGGCAAAGTTCCATTCAGATCAACTTGCAGACCTTAATAGACCTTAAGGGTGGAAAATGGCCTTTGAAAGGTTTGGCATGTGCCTCACCACCGCAAAGCTAATTAAAATTCAGCGGAGGTATGGCCCCAACATGGCGGAACAAATCGCCAGGGATGATCCCAGCTGTCCAAAAAAAATTGCCTTGGTGCTCATGCAAATACCTGAACCTTGGGACCTTAGTGATGGCCGCCCTAAGAGGCCAGTTCCAAATGACCCTCACCAGCAATGGGAGGAAATTTCAGAACTTTCTTTTTCTTCATGCACCTCCCCCTTACCGAGGGATATGTCAAAAAGGGCGTAGGTACATTGCATGGACAAGGCACGAAGATATGCTCATAACTGGGAGCGGTTTGCTCATGCTTAGCAGCTCAATGAGCGGAAAGCTTGTAGAGACCGTCATTGTAGGGAGCAGAAAGCTCATCAAGGTGAACGGGATAAGCAATTAAATCCCAACAGGTATGAGTAGAAGTGAGCAAGGAAAGGCCAACATCGGGCTGAAGTCCAGCGTTTTCTCCATGCAAGTGGTAGCCAAAAGATGCAACGTGTTGAGTCCGTCAACTTGGCAGACGAGTTGGACCCAGTGGTGCAAGCCAAGGCATTCAAGCAGATTGAAAAAGCACTAGCAGATGAAGCACCCCAGGGAATAGAGTCGACCCGGAAAGCAGCCCTATGGGCGGATGAGTCGAGCAGCGATGATAGTGGGGTGAATCGTCCTAACAGATTTGGCAAACCGCAGCCTTCAAGGAAGGCCGAGTAGCCCAAAGAGGCAAAGGAGAAGCAAACATGTGAAATTCCTGTTGCAGCTCTATTGGAGCCACTTCGCACATCTCTTGTTCATGTCCGTGCAAAAGTGGGTGATTTTGTAGGACATGATGATGTTGTTTTTATTGGGTCAGTAAGAACTCTAGGTAATCCCATTCTTTGCAAGAGGAGGGAAACATATGCAGCCATTCAGTTGCAGGAGGCTGCTTTGGAATAAGCAACCTAGGAGAAAGCAGCCCAGGAGAAAGCAGCTCAAGGGAAGCTAACCCTTGAAAAGGCCCAGGCAAATGTTGACAGGCAAGCCCAGCTCACTGCAACATTGGGCCAAGAGGAATTCGCATACTTCCTTAAATTTAAGGAGAAAAAGCGAGTATATCAGTAGGCCCAAGCATCCCATCAAGGAGAGAGCAATGCTGGTCAAGAAAACTAAGAGATCAAGTACACCATGGGCCACCCTGATCCAACCTATAAGAAGCAGAGAGAGCCGCTAAAGATTCATGCAACCAAGGGGGTGCAAAAGGGTCCTATGCCCGTGGCACACATGCCTATGGTGCAGGATATCCATGGATGCTGGGACACACTAGGGGCTTTCCATGACCAATATTGGGAAGTATACTACAAAGGTTTTTACAACCTAGTCGGAGGAAGGGTGCCCTATTGTGACGTGGCTGCTTGGGGGTTAGGCTTATTTGACATTTCTGGAGTGGGAATTACGTAATTTGCTAAATCGACCTTTTGGGGACGTTATTAAGAGCTTCCTGGTTCCAATGAGCTTTTAAACGCCCGATTCCGTTAAGAAACGGCGAAGATATGGCCTCCTGAAATCGTAGTACTTAGGGCCAGGGGGTCGGGTGTTAGACGCTTGGAATTAGAGGACAATGGGTCGATCGTAGGTGAACGGTGGACGGTGATGATGTGCCTGGACGCGCACTTGTCTTGTCTTGTCTTGATGTGACAGCGATGGACCCGCGATTGGGCATCGTGCATGCGATATGTGCGCGCGCATGCTGTGAATCCATGTAACTGTTCTGGCCCACTCTCTGGCCTCCCGCGAGCCAGCGAACCACCGCCTCGCTGCGCCGCCACCTCTCGCCGACAGCAGGCCCCGGGGATCGATCCCCGTCGAGCATTGGGCCCACCGCGCGACCACCGAATCGACTGCCCCGGATACGCCCACCATCCAAGGTGGAGAGCGCCGGCTGACCTCCAACAGCCGAGCCGCAGGGCAGGGCGACCCCCACGCCTCCGGAAACCAGCGGCCGCCGACGGGGCCGCAACAAATTGGTTTCGGAGCGCGAAGCCCGGAGCCGGGAGCTGAGCGAGAGGCGCAGCAACCCAGAGTGACTGCGCAGCTGAGGAGCTGCAGGATTCCAGAAGCCTCCAACACCCCAGGCAGCGGTCAGCACCTCCGCGGGTGCTGAATCGCAGTGCTGTGTGCCTGCGGGAGTTCATTTTGCGAGCCGGAGGAGCTTTTCAGTGGACGATTGGTGTTCGGGGATCGACGACGCTGGGCGATCGCCAGATCCGTGGATTCAGCTGCGGATTCAGTGCATGCGCCAAGCGCCCATCGTGTAGCTGAACACGCGAAGGCCAGCACCCAGCAGTTGGAAGTTTTCGGCAACCTCAGGTGCCACCCACTGTAGAATAGGGGTGAAGGTCCCGCTCTAGAAGTAGGGGACATCTGCTGCTTCACCTTATTTTGCAGGTACTGCAGGCGGGTCACCACCAGACCGCTCTGCCACGAGATTGGGGGCCTGATTAGGGGAAGGGGGAGGAGATTGAGCACGGCAGTAGGCAGGCCCAGTTGGGTCCAGAGTGCTACCTCCTAGTGGAGGCATCTCCCCTGGAACCGGTCAGAGGGTGAGGCCATTGCCCACCTGAGGTAGACAGGCCAGTCACCCCTTCGGAACCTTGGGTGGCTGAGTCTTCAAATATTAGACAGGCTGGGGGTGCCATAGGCCAACCCAGACCTCTTACAGCGGTCTTGTCCCAGGCAAGGGACACCTTCTTAGGTTGTTCGGCTGAAGCTGGGACTAAGTTTTCATTAGTAGCCACAGACGCACCCTCTGGAAAGTTACCAGGTGGACCGAGAGGTCACCCTGCAGAGTAATGGGGGTAACTGTGTGTGAAAGTGATTACTGAAAACCAGTAGAAGCAGGATAACTTAAGTTGGGAGGTAAAGGCTGCTTGGCTACTTGGGGATAGGATTCAATGGATTTTCAGTAGCCCGAGATCAGGTCTACGCCGATTGACTTCGTTTCAGTACAGTTGATCATCGGATCAGTGTCGTGGGTGGAATCATGGCGGATCGTGATTTGATGGAGCTGAACGGCCATGATGGTGTGGAAGAAATTGACGGGACAGTGGAGACAGTCGCTGGAGCTGGACGTGTGGGAGTTATTGCTGCGTCATATGAGGCGCGGCAACAGAGGATTCTGATTGCCGGGACAGAGCCAGGGGCAGTGGTTTTGGGAAGCTCAGAGGGAGCCCTGGTCTCCAGGACTGAAGCTGCACAGGGGATGCAGAACTTGGAGCAGCGAGCTGCACAGGCGATAGCAGGGACTGCCGCCCAGACAGCACATGCCATGAATGTGCTGGCTGATCAGACGGCATCAACAGTGCAGCATACTGCTCAGACATCTCAGAGGGCAGTTTCACATTTGGAGGGTTAGACCAGGGAGGCGTTTGGGCGGACTGAGACTGCTATGTCGTTAATGCATCAAAATGTCTCCAGCAATGCGGAGCGCCTTTCAGAGCTGGAGGATGCATTGGCACATGAGAGGCAGAGGAATTTGGATACTGAACAGAGGTTGAGGAGGGAACAGGATGCGACTGTCGAGCGGCTTACTCGACAGCTTCACGACGCTCTATCCAGGATCGATCAGCTATCCGCGGACCTGGCCATAGAGCGGTCGCAAAAAGATTCTCAGCCTCGTCAGCAAACTCTGCCTGGACCCCCCGAGCCACCAGCAGCAGTTATATATAGCAGACCTCCACATTTGGAGCAGGAGGTGGAGATTGTTGCTGATGCTGGCAATCAGACGATGCCACCTGCACAGACCAGCCATGCTGCCCGTCCAGGACGACAGAGGTCCAGATCACACAGGTCGTGGCATGCACGTTCGCCTAGTTCTGACACGACATCATCGAGCAAGTCATCGGGGAGGCGCACTCGCAAGGGGGCTGGAATTTTTGACGTCCAAATAAAACCAAAGGACCCTCCAACATTTTCGGGCAGGACATCTGAAGACCCGGAGGTGTGGCTGGGTCAGGTGTCGAATTTTTTCGTCTGGTTGGAGGATCGCCTGGGAAGCAAGTTGCATATGCTTCCACTCTGCTCCAGGGAACTGCACAGACCTGGTGGCAGAGAAAGTTGAAGGCATGGGAGGACCCCAAGGACATGCAGACCTTCGGAGAGCAGCTGATCAGCCGGTTTCAAAACACCAACAAGGCTGATTCTGCAATGGCTGCATTGATGAACATCAAGCAGAGGAAAGAGGAGTCCACGCATGATTTCATCTGTAGGTTCGAGGCTGAGTTGGATAAGGTGGACACCTACGATGAATCATGGGTGTTGAAGATGTTCATCTGGGGCCTTCCCCAAGACCAGGCGGTACTTGTCTCACAGGGAAAGCCTAAGAGGCTGAGCCAGGCTTTCCAGCTGGCCAGGGACGCTGCATTGGCTGCCCAGATGTCGAGGCGCCCAGGATCAAGTGGACGTGCAGAGGGCAGCAGTGGACAGAAGGGCCATGGACGAGGCCAAGGCAGGCAGCCAGGACAGCAAAGTGGACAAGGATCGACACCAGCTCCTAATGTTGTATACTACCAGGCTCAAAATAAAAATGTGCAACAAGGAGGTAATCGCGGAAGGGGGCAGGCTGTGAAGCCACCCGTCCCTCCACAGGCTCCAGTTGTGGTACGCCAGCCTGTACCACAGCAGCCTGGTGGATCTGGACAGAGGGGACGGGGCAGAGGCAACCAGAGGAAGCCCCGGGTAGCAGCTGTAGCTGCCCATGACGATCAGGGGATGGCTGGTCAGCAGGACCAGGTGGCTGCACAGCATGCAGCCGGGCATGGAACCGATGCTTCTCTGCATCAGGGGCAGGGAAACTGACTGGCCCCCACTCTGGCCAGTCAGGAGTTCATCGGGGGCAACAGGAACAGGTTATCCAGAGAACCTGTATCCTTGAAAACAGAAAACTCAGCATCGCTCAGAGAAGACGTCAGAGGAGAAAGTGGCAGTGGAGAAAGCGGTTGGAAAGACGTCGGTACCGACGCGCACAGCGAGCTGAGCAAAAACAGGTTTCAGGTGATGACACCAGGGAGACAACTTTAATGTCTCAAGCCCAGCAGGGAGAGACCCCTACGGTGTTAGTTCAGAGGTTAGAAACCGCTCCAGTTGCTGATGTTGTGGGACAGCCAGCCCTAGGAACTGGAGTCCAGGACCACGTGCTGCTGGTGTTGAACGCCGTGGTGAACGGGACAAGTGTCCCTGCGTTGATTGACAGTGGAGCGAGCAGGTCTTTCATCAGTGGCCGGCTTCACTGCCGACCAGCTTTACAGTTTGTGGGAGCATATTCTGCCTTGGAGTTGGCAAACGGGGAAACCATAGTTTCCACCGGAATAGCCCCACGGGTGTTGGTATGCACCGGGAGTGTACCTTGTCGACTATCATTGACTGCAGTACCGATGATGGAAGGGGTTCAGCTGATTTTGGGCAAAGATTGGCTGGATATCATGAACCCACTGGTGGATTGGCGGTCAAACATGGTGTACCTTAGAAATGGCTCACAGCTGGAGCCTATCAAGGGTATCCGTGAAACATCTGGTAAGCACTGCCAGATTGTCGACAGGGGATTGAACGGTCTCCAGCACTATTTCAGAGACCTCAAGAGGGGATCAGTGACTCCTACTACAGACTTGGGGAGCAAGTTGGCTGCATTCTGTTCGCCAAAATTTTGGGAATATGATTCTTCGGCGAAGCAGTGGGCCACTCAGCAGTCAGTGCTGAGTAAGGTGTCATCGCCGGGGACGGCCGATGTTCCCCAGGGGGGGAGTACAGCCCCACAAAATTTTTCTCCAGAGGACCCTCACAGACCTCAGGGTTCCCCAAGGTGCAGGACTACAAGGGCAAAGAAAGTGGCTTGGCGATGTGTCAGGCAGCCTGTCAGGAAAAAGTTAGACTTTATCTGGATGAGACAGGCAGCCAAGAGAGCAAACAAAACCGACCAGCCCATGTACTTGTGCGTCCTGAAGGCCACAGACTTCCCAAGTAAAGATAGCAAAAGGCCAAAGTCCAAGGCTGGTGCAGCCAAAGGCATGACTGAGGGCGAAAGGCGGAGATTGTCGAAGGAAACAGGCCCAGTAACGGAAGAGGTACCGATTGAGGAGGTTATTCAGAAAAAGGTCAGTGAGGCAGATGAGGCTGTCCAGGAACAGTTGCAGCAGACACTTGAGGAGTTCAAGGACGTGTTCCCAGACAAGCTGCCTTATGGTCCACCACCCAAGAGGATAGTCGATCACGAGATTGATACACTGCCAGGAGAGGCACCGCCGCACAAAAGCCCATACAGGCTGAGTACGGCTGAGTTGGATGAACTACGGCGGCAGATCGACACATTGTTAGAACAGGGGTGGATCAGACCGAGTTCTAGCCCATATGGTGCACCCATCCTTTTCATACCCAAAAAGGATGGTAAGTGGAGGATGTGCATCGACTACAGGGCCTTAAACAAAATAACCGTCAAGAATCGGTACCCACTGCCAAAAGTGGAGGAATTGTTGGATCGACTACACGGGGCTAAATATTTCACAAAGATTGACCTCTCCTCAGGTTACCATCAGATCCGAGTGAGAGAGTCCGATGTACACAAGACAGCCTTTGTGAGTCGATATGGCAGTTTTGAATATCTTGTCATGCCATTCGGGTTGTGCAACGCACCAGCGACCTTCCAGAGGATTATGAATACGATTTTGAGGGAAGGCTTGGACCAGTTCGTGCTAGTGTTCCTTGATGATATCTTGATCTACAGCCGGACAAAGGAGGAACACATAAAGCACATCAGGGAAGTTCTGACTCGCCTACGGTCGGAGAAGTTGTTTGGAAGATTGAAGAA
Source organism: Ostreobium quekettii (assembly GCA_905146915.1). Classification (NCBI taxonomy): domain Eukaryota; kingdom Viridiplantae; phylum Chlorophyta; class Ulvophyceae; order Bryopsidales; family Ostreobiaceae; genus Ostreobium; species Ostreobium quekettii. The sequence continues at coordinate 15,780 of CAJHUC010002202.1, forward strand.
ATGCGACTTCTTCAGAACCGAGGTGGAATACTTGGGCTTTGATGTAGGGGCTGAGGGGATCAAGCCTTCATTGTCCAAGGTTCAAGCAATTTTGAATTGGCCGACACCAGAAAATGTCACCGATGTCCGTTCATTCTTGGGGCTGTGCAGTTTTTATTGCAAGTTCATACGGTGGTTCAGCGAGCTGGCAGCGCCCATGACGGACTTGACGAAGAAGGACAGGACCTTTGTTTGGAGTGACGAAGCAGAAAAATCATTTAATCGCTTGAAGACAGCCACGGTGACTGCACCAGTTCTGCAGTTACTGGACTTCGACCGGGAGTTTGTGGTTACCACAGATGCATCAGGCATTTCAGTGGGTGGTATACTACAGCAGGACTTTGGCAACGGGCTGCAACCCGTTTGCTATGAGAGTAGAAAGCTCAACCCGGCCGAGACCCGGTACAGTGCATACGAGCGAGAACTACTGGGCATCACTTGGGCTGTTGGGAAATGGCGGCATTACTTGGCCAGCCGCCACTTCGTCATCCAGACAGATCATGACTCACTGAAAAACCTGCCCAACCAGCCTGCAGTGAACAGGAGGGTGTGGAAATGGGTGCAGGTTCTGCAGGGTACGATTGCGATATTGTCCATATACCAGGAAAGGACAACCCAGCAGATTTTCTGACGCGCAGGAGTATTCAGGAGTTGAGGTGCATGGCAGATGTGCGTGCAGAAGAGGAGTCATTGGTCCAGCGTCTTCGTCTTCATGAGGGTGACAGCGGGGAAAACGATATTCAGAAGAAACTGGACGAAATATTTAAAAAGTCCAGTCCTGAGGGTGCAGTGGTGGCTGCAAGTGGGGAACAAAATTCTTTACATTCTTTATTGGTGACCAGCACCAGGATTACTCTGGAGGAAGACTTGAGGAACTCGATAAAAGAGGGCTACAAGCAAGACAGCAGATGGGCAGAAATTTTGATTCAGTTGGAATCTGCCCAAGGACGAGTCACCAGGATCGGGAATCGTGACTACCGATTGAACCATGGATTCATTGAGATCAAATTGAAGGACAACACCGAGGACAGGCAACCTTGGAGATTGGTGGTACCAGATGTGGAGGACGCCCGCAAGAAGATTATGGCAGAAATACATACAGTACCATATGCGGGACATCTCGGTTACCACAAGACACTCAAGAAATTACAGCAGAATTTCTACTGGCCAGATCACACAGTGGATGTAAGAGACTTTGTGCTGGGATGTGAGGTCTGCCAGTCAGAGAAGAGTGTCCACAAGTTGCCAGCAGGACTCCTTCAGCCTTTGCAACTTCCAGAGGAAAAATGGAGTGATGTCAGCCTCGACTTCATCATGGGTCTACCGGTCAGTGAAAGGAAAAATGATGGGATCCTCACGGTTGTAGACCGAGCTACAAAGATGGTACACTTAGTACCAGTCCAGCAGACCATCACTGCTGCTGAGACAGCTCGAGTCTACTGGGAGCAGATTGGACGACTTCACGGGATCCCCAGATCGATCGTCAGTGACCGAGATCCACGATTTGTGTCGAAGTTCTGGCAAGAATTCTGGAAGATTTTGGGTAGCAAGCTGAGGATGTCCAGCGCTCACCACCCCCAGACAGATGGACAGACAGAGGCAGCCAACAGGGTGGTGGAGCAAGTACTCAGGTGTACGATCCATGGCAGTCAGGAAGTCACTCATTGGGAGAGATACTTGCCCATGGTGGAATTCGTGATCAACAGCAGCGCATCGCCATCCACGGGGTACACACCCTTTTATCTGAACTATGGCTTTGAGCCAGTGACCCCGTTGGATCTGATCAAGGACGTAGACCAGACCAACATTGAAGGTGTCAACATCTTTGTTAGCAGGATGAAGAAAACATTCAGAAGGGCGATGCAGTCAGTTCATCAGGCTCAGCAGAGGCAGAAGCGTCAGGCCGATCAGCGGCGCAGAGAACAGAGGTTTTACAGTGGGGAACAGGTGCTACTCAGTACAGAGCATTTGCAGTTGAAGAATGCACCTGTTCGCAAACTGAAGCGACGATTCGTAGGACCATTCGCTGTGGTCCGTCAGGTGGGATCAGTGGCCTACGAGTTGAAGCTACCAGAAGGATGGAGGATTCATAACGTCTTTCACACCAGTTTGCTCTGACCATTCAGATCGTCCAGATGGTCTACCCCACAGGAGACAGATGATGCTGAGATCGAGCCAAAAGCTGATGAACCGTACGAAGTAGAGAAGCTGCTGCGATGGAGATGGGCAGGACCCAGTGGCAGGAGGCATAAGGAGTTTTTGGTGTTATGGACAGGGTGGAGTATTGACGATGCCTCCTGGATACCGGCTGGAAATTTCACCTACGCCAGAGAGCTCCAGAAAATGATCAAGAGGGACAAGCCCGAGGAAGACACTAGTATGGGATAGTGTGCTTTCGGGGGCGAAAGCTACCCCAAGGGGGGAGTATTGTGACGTGGCTGCTTGGGGGTTAGGCTTATTTGACATTTCTGGAGTGGGAATTACGTAATTTGCTAAATCGACCTTTTGGGGACGTTATTAAGAGCTTCCTGGTTCCAATGAGCTTTTAAACGCCCGATTCCGTTAAGAAACGGCGAAGATATGGCCTCCTGAAATCGTAGTACTTAGGGCCAGGGGGTCGGGTGTTAGACGCTTGGAATTAGAGGACAATGGGTCGATCGTAGGTGAACGGTGGACGGTGATGATGTGCCTGGACGCGCACTTGTCTTGTCTTGTCTTGATGTGACAGCGATGGACCCGCGATTGGGCATCGTGCATGCGATATGTGCGCGCGCATGCTGTGAATCCATGTAACTGTTCTGGCCCACTCTCTGGCCTCCCGCGAGCCAGCGAACCACCGCCTCGCTGCGCCGCCACCTCTCGCCGACAGCAGGCCCCGGGGATCGATCCCCGTCGAGCATTGGGCCCACCGCGCGACCACCGAATCGACTGCCCCGGATACGCCCACCATCCAAGGTGGAGAGAGCCGGCTGACCTCCAACAGCCGAGCCGTAGGGCAGGGCGACCCCCACGCCTCCGGAAACCAGCGGCCGCTGACGGGGCCGCAACACCTACTGTGCATTAGTCCCCATGGATGCTCTTTGCCAGATACTGGCACAGTTGCCGCCTATTTTTGAGGCGCATCAAAAGGTGCTAGACATCCATGTGCTGGATATCCAACAGGCAACCACGGAGTGGCAAACAGTCCAACGGACAGGCAAAACGATTTTTTTGAGGGATTAGAGCTTGTACAAGCTGTTCCTAGAGTGCCAGCAACAAGGGCGCCTCAGGCAACATAGGCCCCTACCCAGCCACTTATCATAAGGCAACTGGAGACTGGACTAGGATAGCCGTAGCCTCATACAACTCAATAGAAGATCGAGCGGTTGTAGGCTTTGTCTTTGTTTGGTCCTGGTCAGCAGCAACCGGTCATTCCTAAACAACAACCAATAGTAGCACTCCCAAGAATGCCATATCAACACCTTTTGTGCATAGCAGTAGCTCCTCATGGCACAACAGATATCGATGGTTCAACAGCAACCTATTCTACCATAGCTACCTACCCAATTAGGACTAGTTCAACAACAGCCGGATGGACTAAGATTGAAGCAGCCTCAGGGTCCATCGCAACCAGTGCCAGGTCAGAAGCAGCGGCTGCCTATTATGACACCAGTGCAAGCAGCGGGTCCATCCCAGTAGTACAGCGATCCCCCTCAGTTCCAACAGCCACCAGAGCTTGAGTAGGAGGAGTTGCTACTTGAGGCCCCAGAGGACCCCAATTATATGCACGCACCTGTGCTACAACATCAGGAGTACAACACCATAGTTGTGGCTGCAGCACTCCACATGGCGGCGGATGGGCCACTAACACCACCAGAGGACTATAATCTTATGAAACTAGGATACTTGGGGTCGAGTCAAGGATACTTGAAAGTAACACATGAGATGCCATTAGATCCTGTCTATATACATCCTAGGAGGGAACCGTAGGTGAGCCCACCGAAAATGAATAGTCAAAGCATTAAACCCCCTAAATGGAATGATGACAAGCAGGCATTGAAAAAGTGGTTGCAAGAAATCATTATATATTTCAAAGCCATTGCTGCACCCTGGAGTCAGTGGGGATGGATAGCACTAAATACTCTTGAAGAGTCAATGAAGCATAGCCCACTTGCCCAACAAGGACACCTATGGGGAGTCGCAATTAACACAAAAGTGCTCTTGTAACCAGACTTTCAACTATCATGGGAACAATTTAAGTTTGGCATGGAGATATTTTATGACCATAAGTGCTCAGATTTCGAAATTCGGTCTGAGATAGCAGCTATTACAAAAGCAGGGACCTCTAGTCCCAATACAATCAAATACATGCAGCTACTTGAGTAAATGTTTTTTAAATGTAAAAGGAGATGGATGACTTCTCCAAGTTGCATGCATTATACATAGGGCTACTGCCCAATATCAAGCAGAAATGTTTGTTAAACAAAGATGACGAGTAGTGGTCCATATACGCAAGCCTTAGGGCTCATTTATATAAGGTAGGACCAACATATGACCAGAAGCATAAGTCATATGGCTCGCATCTTCTAGGAAGCTGAAATGGTAAAGGTAATACAAGCAACAACCTTGGGCCGAATAAAGTTATCATAAAGCATCATGCTTTGTGGATTGATAACAAGGGTAAACCTATTCTCCCTATGAGACCCGAAGCTTGTGGGACAGGTCCACAAGGTTCGTAGTACTGATGCGCAGGGGGGGCGCCACCACCATGAGGATCACGAGTTTGAGCCCATCAAGGCCATCCATGACCCCATGGAAGGACAATTCGTCACAAGTTAGTCACAGTTATGTGTCTTGATGGTGAAGGTGTTGAAGAGAGCTGGAAGGTGCTTTCATTGTTTCAAGCCCTTTTATGCTGGACACTCACCGATGGCTCCTACCTTGGTAATGGCAAATTGCCACCTATGAATGCGAGCAAGCCGCACTTAGCAAAACATTCGCACATTGCTAGTGTTGTGCATGCAATTTGTGCCAATGTATAAAAACAAAAATATCAGTAATGTCTCACTTAACGTGCAGCCAATAAACAACTATTACACAATTACATCTGCTGTGCTTGTGCCAAAGGTATATATGGTTAAACATTCTGCTTGTCAGAAGCAGGGGTTAAAAACCCCAAATTGGCATAACTCTGCAATAGAGGTCAGTGGTGCAGGCCGTTAATGGCAGCTGTGGTATGGCCCCAATGTTGTAAGTTGCCATTAGCATTAATGGCAGTGGATATCTCTATGGATGGCGCACTTAGTAGTGGGTTTATTAAGTAAGTGAATTTGCCATTGGAACAACAAAATCGTGCCACCCAACGGCATTGGAAGGCAAGCGCTGAGTGCCACTGGCATCCGACGGTGCAGTCCAATGGAGAGCCGGCATCTTGCAACACGGAGGCTGCTAACCACCAACGGCACTCTGTGGCACAATGTACTAATATACCGGCACCTTACAACATAAGTTTCTGAGTGCATAGCGGCAGCCATTGAATCTTCTAGCGTTGTGTGCACCGACCTTTCCCTGGATTCATATGAAATTCTAGTACTTGAACTCACATTATGGCAAACCTCTCCCGGTGTATCCACACACCCATCCACGTCAGCAAAAACTACTCCGGCAATCCTCTGCCACCACAAAATTTGCCCTGCTATTATGAATGTTATGCTGCCATGGCAGACTAGTCATGTTTTACCACATTGTATTGGACACATCATGTTTTCCATAGGAGTACCCCCAAAAGTTTGGCCGTTATCCTTCTGTGCCTCATTGCAAGCGACCCTCGTGCAAACCCGCGCTTGTGCCAGCCCGGATGCGGCACACCATGTTGAAGGCAAGCGCTACGGCCACCGTGACGACATGCAGACAAGTTAGAGCCACCGCCGAGGCAACTTGTGCAGGTATGAGATTGTGCTCCGCTATGTGAGTGTTGCAGTTTTGGGGCGGTTTTGGGGCGTGCTTATGTCCGCAGAGCCTGGAGGCATAAAAGGGGCAGAGGCCACACCAGAGGCGTAGGAGGCGAGGACAACAAAACAACCAGGTGAATAGTTAAACACTTGAAATTGAATTGCTTGGCTGTGACGTGGCTGCTTAGGGTTTAGGCTTATTTGACATTTGTGGAGTGGAAATTACGTAATCAAGGAAATGAGAATTTTGTTATTTAGAGCTTCTTGGTTCCAACGAGCTTTTAAACGCTCGATTCCGTTAAGAAACAGTGAAGATATGGCCTCCTGAAGTCGTAGTACTTAGGGCTAGGGGGTCGGGTGTTAGATGCTTGGAATTAGAGGACATTAGGTCGATCGTAGGTGAACGGTGGACGGTGACGATGTGGTTGGATGCGCACCTGACTTGTCTTGTCTTGATGTGACAGCGATGGACCCGCGATCGGGCATCGCGTATATGGATTTGTGCTTGCGCATGCTGTGAATCGTGTAACCGTTCTGGCCCACTTTCTGGCCTCCCGCGAGCCAGCGAACTGCCACACCGCTGCGCCACCACCTCTCGCTGATAGCAGGCCCCGGGGATCGATCCCCATCGAGCATTGGGCCCACTGCGTGACCGCCAAAACGACTGCCCCGGAAACGCCCACCGTCCGAGGTGGAGAGGCTAGCCGACCTCCAACGGCTGTGCTACAGGGCAGGGCGACCCCATAGGCTCCAGAAACTAGCAGCTGCTGACGGGCCACAACAAATTGGTTTTGGAGCACAAAGCCCAGAGCCGGGAGCTGAGCAAGAGGCGCAGCCAACCAAGAGTGACCACGCGGCCTGAGGGCTGCGGATTCCAGAAGTCTCCAACACCCCAGGTAGCGGTCAGCACCTCCGCGGGTGCTGAATCGCAATATTGTGTGCCTGCGGGAGTTTGTTTTGCAAGCCTGAGGAGCATTACGTTGGGCGATTGGTGTTCGGGGATCGACGGTGCTGGGCGATCGCCAGATATGCAGATTCAGTAGCGGATTCAGTGCATGCACCAGGCGCTCATCGTGCAGCCGAACACGCAAAGGCCAGCACCCCTCAGTTGGAAGATTCCGTCAACCTCAGCTGCCACCCGCTGTAGAATAGGGTGAAGGTCCCACTCTAGAAGTAGGGGACATCTGCTACTTCACCTCATTTTGCAGGTACTGCAGGCGGGTCACCACCAGACCGCTCTGCCACAAGATTGGGGGCCTGACTAGGGGAAGGGGGGGGAGATTGAGCACAGCAATAGGCAGGCCCACTTGGGTTTAGAGTGCTACCTCCTAAAGGAGGCATCTCCCCTGGAACCGGTCAGAGGGTGAGGCCATTTCCCACCTGAGGTAGACAGGCCAGCCACCCCCTCTGAGCCTTGGGTGGCTGAGTCTTAACACATTAAACAGGCTGGGGGTGCCATAGGCCAACCCAGACCTCTTACAGCAGTCTTGTCCTAGGCAAGGGACACCTTCTTAGGTTGTTCGGCTAACGCTGGGACTAAGTTTTCATTAGTAGCCACAGACGCACCCTCTGGAAAGTTACCAGGTGGACTGAGAGGTCACCCTACAGAGTACTGGGGATAACTGTGTGTGAAAGTGATTACTAAAAGCCAGTAGAATCAAGATAACTTAAGCTAGGAGGTGAAGGCTGCTTGGCTACTTGGGGATAGGATTCAGTTGACTTTCAGTAGCCCGAGATTAGGTCTATGCCGATTGACTTTGTTTCACTGCAATTTATCATTGGATCAGTGTCGTGGTGGGATTATGGCAGATTGTGATTTGATGGAGCTGAACGGCCATGATGGTGTGGAGGAAATTGATGGGACAATGGAGACAATCACTGGAGCTGGACATGTGGGAGTCATTGCTGCGTCATATGAGGTGCGGCAACAAAGGATTTTGATTGCCGGGACAGAGCCAGGGGCCGTGGTTTTGGGAAGCCCAGAGGGAGCCCTGGTCTCCAGGACTGAAGTTGCACAGGGAATGCAGAACCTGGAGCACCGTGCTGTACAGGCGATAGCAGGGACTGCCGCCCAAACAGTACATGCCATGAATATGTTGGCTGATCAGACGGCATCAGCAGTGCAGCATACTGCCTAGACATCTCAGAGGGCAGTTTTGTATTTGGAGGGCCAGACCAGGGAGGCGTTTGGGCGGACTGAGACCGCTATATCATCAATGCAGAGAAGCGTTACCAACAATGCAGACAGAATTGCTGAGCTGGAGAATGCATTGGGGTGTGAGAGGCAGAGAAATGCAGATACAGAAAGGAGGTTGAGGAGGGAACAAGATGCGACTATCGAGTGGCTCACTCAGCAGTTGCATGACAACCTATCTAGGATCGATCAGTTATCTGCGGACCTGGCTATAGAGTGGTCGCAGAGGGATTCTCAGCCCCGTCAACAAACTCTGCCTAGACCCCCAGAGCCACCAGCAGTAGTTATGTATAACAGACCTCTGCATTTGGAGTAGGAGGTGGAGATTGTTGCTGATGCTGGCGATCAGACAATGCCACCTACACAAACCAGCCATGCTGCCCGTCCAGGACGACAGAGGTTCAGATCACACAGGTCGCAGCATGCACGTTCGCCCAGTTCTCACATTAACACAACATCATCGAGCGAGTCATCGGAGAGGCACGCTCGCAAGGGGGCTGGGATTTTTGACGTTCAAATAAAGCCAAAGGACCCTCCAACATTTTTGGGCAGGACATCTGACGACCCAGAGGTGTGGTTGGGTCAGGTGTCAAATTTTTTTTTGTCTGGTGGGAGGATCACCTGGGAAGCAAGTTGCATACGCTTCCACTCTGCTCCAGGGAACTGCACAGACCTGGTGGCAGAGAAAGGTGAAGGCATGGGAGGACCCCAAGGATATGCAGACCTTTGGCGAGCAGCTGATCAGCCGTTTCCAAAACACCAGCAAGGCTGATTCTGCAATGGCTGCATTGATGGACATCAAGCAGAGGAAAGAGGAGTCCACCCATGATTTCATCTGTAGGTTTGAGGCTGAGTTGGATAAGGTGGATACCTACGATGAGGCTTGGGTATTGAAGATGTTCATCTGGGTCCTTCCCTAGGACCAGGCGGTACTTGTCTCATAGGGAAAGCTGAAGAGGCTGAGCCAATCTTTTCAGCTGGCCAGGGACGCTCCATTGGCTGCCCAGATGTCGAGACGCCCAGGATCAAGTGGACGTGTTGAGGGCAATAGTGGACAGAAAGGCCATGGACAAGGCCAAGGCAGGCAGCCAGGATAGCATAGTGGACAAGGATTGACACCGGCTCCAAATGTTGTGTACTAACAAGCTCAAAATAAAAATGTGCAACAAGGGGGTAATCGTGGAAGGGGGCAAGCTGTGAAGCCACCCGTCCCTCCCTAGGCTCCATTTGTGGTATGCCAGCCTGTACCACAGCAACATGGTGGATCTGGACAGAGGGGACGGGGCAAACGCAATCAGAGGAAGCCCCGGGTAGCAGCAGTAGCTGCCCATGAGGATCAGGGGCATGGCTGGTCAGCAGGACCAGGTGGCTGCACAACATGCAACCGGGCATGGAACCGATGCTTCTCTGCATCAGAGGCAGGGAAACTGACTAGCCCCCACTCTAGCCAGTCAGGAGTTAATCGGGGGTAGCAAAAGTAGGTCATCCAGAGGACCTGTATCCTAGAAAACAGAGAACTCAATATCGCTCAGAGAAGACGTCAGAGGAGAAAGTGGCAGTGGAGAAAGCGGCTGGAAAGACGTCAGTACCAACGCGCACAGCGAGCTAAGCAAAAACAAGTTTCGGGTGATGGCACCAGGGAGACAACTTTAATGTCTCAAGTCCAGTAGGGAGAGACCCCTATGGTGTCAGTTCAGAGGTTGGAAACCGCTCCAGGTGCTGATGTTGTGGGACAACCAGCCCCAGGCACTGGAGTCCAGGACCATGTGCTGTTGGTGGTGAACACCGTGGTAAATGGGACAAGTGTCTTTGCATTGATTGACAATGGAGCGAGCAGGTCTTTTATCAGTGACCGGCTTCACTGCCAACCAGATTTATAGTTTGTGGGTGCATATTCTGCCTTGGAGTTAGCAAATGGGGAAACCATAGTTTCCACCGGAATAGCCCCACGGGTGTTGGTATGCATCGGGAGTGTACCTTGTCGACTATCATTGACTGCAATACCGATGATGGAAGGGGTTCAGCTGATTTTGGGCAAAGATTAGCTGGATATTATGAACCCACTAATGGATTGGCGGTCAAATATGGTGTACCTTAGAAATGGCTCACAGCTGGAGCCCATCAAGGGTATCCGTGAAACATCTGGTAAGCATTGCCAGATTGTTGACAAGGGATTGAACAGTCTCCAGCACTATTTCAAAGACCTCAAGAGGGGATCAGAGACTTCTACTGTAGACTCGGGGAGCAAGTTGGCTGCATTTTATTTGCTAAAATTTTGGGAATATGATTCTTCGGCAAAATAGTGGGCCACTCAGCAGCCAATGCTGAGTAATGTATCATCGCCGGGGACGGCCGATGTTCCCCAGGGGGGGAGTAAAACCCCACAAAATTTTTCTCCAGAGGAACCTCACAGACCTTAGGGTTCCCCAAGGTGCAGGGCTACAAGGGCAAAGAAAGTGGCTAGGCGATGTGTGAGGCAGCCTGTCAGGAAAAAATTGGACTTTATATCGATGAGACAGGCAACCAAGAGGGCGAACAAAACCCACCAGCCCATGTACTAGTGTGTTCTAAAGGCCACAGACTTTCTAGATAAAAGCAGAAAAAGGCCAAAATCTAAGGTTGGTGCAGCTAGAGGCATGACAGAGGGCGAAAAGCAGAGATTGTTGAAGGAAACAGGCCCAGTGACGGAAGAGGTACCAATCGATGAGGTTATTCAGAAAAAGGTCAGTGAGGCAGATGAGGCTGTCCGGGAACAGTTGCAGCAAACACTTGAGGAGTTCAAGGACGTGTTCCCAGACAAGCTGCCTTACGGTCCACCACCCAAGAAGATAGTCGATCAAAAGATTGATACGCTGCCAAGAGAGGCACCGCCACATAAAGGCCCATACAGGCTGAGTACGGCTGAGTTGGGTGAACTACGGCGGCAGATCGACACGTTGCTGGAACAGGGGTGGATCAGACTGAGTTCTAGCCCATACGGTGCACCCATCCTTTTCATACCCAAAAAGAATGGCAAGTGGACTCCACATCCTCCGAGGATGTGCATCGATAACAGGGCCTTAAACAAAATAACCATCAAGAATCGGCACCCACTGCCAAAGGTGGAAGAGTTGTTGGATCGACTTCATGTGGCTAAATATTTCACAAAGATTGATCTCTCCTCAGGTTACCATCAGATCCGAGTGAGAGAATAAGATGTACATAAAACAACTTTTGTGAGTCGATATGGCAGTTTTGAATACCTTGTCATGCCATTCAGTTTGTGCAATGCACCAGCGACCTTCCAAAGGATCATGAACACAATTTTGAGGGAAGGCTTGGACCTATTTGTGTTAGTGTTCCTGGACGACATATTAATCTACAACAGGACAAAAGAGGAACACATATAGCACATCAGGGAAGTTCTGACTCGCCTATGGTTGGGGAAGTTATTTGGAAGATTAAAAAAGTGTGACTTCTTCAGAACCGAGGTGGAGTACTTGGGTTTTGACGTGGGGGCTGAGGGGATCAAGCCTTCACTGTCAAAGGTTCAAACAATTTTGAATTGGCCGACACCAGAGAATGTTACTGCTGTCCGTTCATTTCTGGGGTTGTGCAGCTTTTATCGCAAGCTCATATGGTGGTGGTTCAACGAACTGGCAACGCCCATGATGCACTCGACAAAGAAGGATAGGGCCTTTGTTTGGAGTGACGAAGCACAAAAATTATTCAATCGTTTGAAGACAGCCATGGTGACTGCACCAGTTCTGTAGTTACTGGACTTCGACCAGGAGTTTGTGGTTACCACAAATGCATCAGGCCTTTTAATGGGTGGTATACTATAACAAGACTTTGGCAACGGGCTGCAACCCGTTTGCTATGAGAGTAGAAAGCCCAACCCGGCCGAGACATGGTATAGTGCATATGAGCGTGAACTATTGGGCATCACTTGGGCTGTTGGGAAATGGTGGCACTACTTGGCCAGCCGCCACTTCGTCATCCAGACAGATCATGACTCCTTGAAAGACCTGCCCAACCAGCCTGCAGTGAATAAGAGGGTGTGGAAATGGGTGTAGGTTCTGCAGGCCTACGATTGTGATATTGTCCACATACCGGGAAAGGACAACCCTGCAGATTTTCTCATGCGCAGGAGTATTCAGGAGTTGAGGTGCATGGCAGATGTGCATGCAGAAGAGGAGTCATCGGTCCAGCGTCTTTGTCTCCATGAGGGTGACAGCAGGGAAAACGATGTTCAAAAGAAATTAGACGAAATATTTAAAAAATCCAATCCTGAGGGTGCAGTGGTGGCTGCAAGTGGGGAGCAAAATTCATTACATTCTTTATTGGTGACCAGCACCAGGATTACTATGGAGGAAGACTTGAGGAACTCTATAAAACAGGGCTACAAGCAAGACATCAGATGGGCAGAAATTTTGAATCAGTGGAATCTGCCCAAGGACGAGTCACCAAGATTGGGAATCGTGACTACCGATTGAACCATGGATTCATTGAAATCAAGTTGAAGGACAATATTGAGGACAGGCAACCTCGGAGATTGGTGGTACCAGATGCGGAGGACGCCCGCAAGAAGATTATGGCAGAGATACATACAGTACCATATGCGGGACACCTTGGTTACCACAAGACACTCAAGAAGTTACAACAGAATTTCTACTAGCCAGATCACACAGTGGATGTACGAGACTTTGTATCGGGATGTGAGGTCTGCCAGTCAGAGAAGAGTGTCCACAAGTTGCCAGCAAGACTCCTTCAGCCGTTGCAACTTCTAGAGGAAAAATAGAGCGATGTCAGCCTCGACTTCATCATGGGACTACCGGTCACTGAAAAAAAAAACGATGGGATCCTCACGGTGGTAGACCGAGCTAACAAGATGGTACACTTAGTACCAGTCCAGCAGACCATCACTGCTACTGAGACAGCTCGTGTTTCCTGGGAACAGATTGGATGACTTCACGGGATCCCTAAATCAATCGTCAGTGACCGAGATCCAAGATTTGTGTCGAAGATTTGGCAAGAGTTCTGGAAGATTTTGGGTAGCAAGCTAAGGATGTCCAGTGCTCACCACCCCCAGATAGATAGACAAACAGAGGCAACCAACAGGGTGGTGGAGCAAGTCCTCAGGTGTACAATCCATGGCAGTCAGGAAGTCACTTATTGGGAGAAGTACTTGCCCATGGTGGAGTTCGTGATCAACAGTAGCGCATCGCCATCCACGGGGTACACGCCTTTCTTTCTGAACTATGGCTTTGAGCCAATGATCCCGTTGGACCTGATCAAGAATGTGGACCAGACCAATATTGAGGGTGTCAACGTCTTTGTCAACAGGATAAAAAAGACATTCAGAATGGCAATGTTGTTAGTTCATCAGGCTCAGCAGATGTAGAAGCGTCAGGCCGATCAGCGGCGCAAAGAACAGAGGTTTCACAGTGCTGGGAACATGTGCTGCTCAGTACAGAGCATCTACAGTTGAAGAATGCACCTGTTCACAAATTGAAGCAACGATTCATATGACCAATTGCTGTGGTCCGTCAGGTGGGATCAGTGGCCTACAAACTGAAGCTCCCAGAGAATACATAACGCCTTGCACACCAGTTTGCTTTGACCATTCAGATTGTCTAGATGGTCTACCCCACAGGAGTCAGATGACGCCGAGATCGAGCCAAAGGCTGATGAAGTTGAGAAGCTGCTGCGATGGAGATGGGCAGGACCCAATGGCATGAGGCACAAGGAGTTTTTAGTGTTATGAACTGGGTGGAGTATTGACGATGCCTCCTGAATACCAACAGGAAATTTCACCTATGCCAGAGAGCTCAAGAAGATGATCAAGAGGGATAAGCCTGAGGAAGACACTAGTATGGGATAGTGTGCTTTCGGGGGCGAAAGCTACCCCAAGGGGGGAGTATTGTAACGTGGCTGCTTGGGGTTTAGGCTTATTTGACATTTGTGGAGTGGAAATTACGTAATTAAGGAAATGATAATTTTGTTATTTAGAGCTTCTTGGTTCCAACGAGCTTTTAAACGCTCGATTCCGTTAAGAAACAGCGAAGATATAGCCTCC
>CAJHUC010002203.1:0-42837 GCA_905146915.1 Ostreobium quekettii
CTCACGAATGGGTGAAATATTGTGCATGTTTGCTTCTTCTGCCTCGTCGAGTGTGGGGTGCGAATGCATCCTATTATGAAGAGACTGAATGTATCAAAGGTACAATGATCTAATCTCGGGAGAAACGGCTGCAGCGCCGCACAAATGCTATGTTTTCATTCGCAGGCGTGATGATTCTGCATTCTGCCGAAATGTAATGGACACAGTAAGTATCTATGACACTGGGGTTGGGTGATGGGCGATGGGTGATGGATGACACAATCGAGGCAGCTCTGTCAGCCCGGGCAGGCCTCAAGATTTGCAATACTGCCATGGTATCGATTTTCCTGGGCTGCCTCATCTCCAACGTCTGCTGCCAGTCCTGGAAATGTTCAAATCTCAATCGCGTGCTGAGTTTTTCGCCTGAACTGATACTTCTCCTCCACGAAGGGCACCGGTGCCCACGGTGCAATTGGCTTGCGATAGCTTCTGCAGAGCCAAAGGCTCCAAGACAAGTCGCCATACGTGTGGAATTGCACTGGTTGGGCCGGGGTGGATTGATGCTTGAGCGAGGATTCGGTGACTGGGAAGGACATCATGCATGCCATTTTGCAACCTGTCTGCTCTCGCCGCAGTACTGCCTTGGCGGCAACTTGCAGTGTGCAGTCAACGACCTACAACGGCTTGGCGGCAACACACAGCGGCACTGGCAGTAAGCAGGCGGTAAGATTCGAGACGTCGCGCTGTTGAGAAAATCGACGTGAAGAGATGCGCGGTAAGTGCACGTCTTAATGCAATTTAAATTGCGGAAATTTCCGTCTTCGCGGCGGCGATGTAATGCGCCTTGTTCTGGTGGCTTTATTAGACTGGGCATCGAGATGAGCATTTCCAACGCAGCGACATGCGCATTTAATTGCAGTTGCAACGAAATATCCGATTTTGTACTTCCATTGTGTTGCCGTAACACTCACCGTGCTTTCTTTTGTCGATCCTCTTGGTCGCAGTACCATTCGCGTTCCTGTGGGACTGCTTTCTGGTGAAGAAACTTTGTAATTCCCTGGACTCCCACGGATTCACGCGGAATAAGCACTAAGTAACGTAGCGACACAATGCACCATTTAATGAAATATTTTCTGAAGTGAACGAAAAAAAAGAAGTGTGGGCTGGGCTGTGACATATCATTGGGCTTTCCACATTTGTGTGGAATATCGCGGTGATAAAATCGCTGTCATATTTTGGCTCGATGCTGTGGCATTCAATGCACTTTGCAGGACACCAGGTACATGACAGCAAGAATTTTCATCTGAAATACAGCTTTGGATTGATTGATGATTTCCTTGAATGACGCCATTGAACTGCATTCCGCAATTATGTGCTCTGACACGTGCAGCGGCAAAACCATTACTGGATATTGGGTCGGCTCCACGATCAGGTCCCCGTTTTTCGGACACGTGCGCATGTGGCACGACCGTGGGTCCGGTATTGCACGATAACCGGTTTGCCCTTGGCCGCCCTTGGCACCGGGGAGGGACATAATGCCGTGTGAGGGCATCTCCGGGCGCGCGATCTGCTTTGCTGATGGCCTGCAGTAGCCCTGGGAAAAGGCGGCTTTGGTCAACCAGCCGCATCGCCAGTTGTTGGTGCTCCCCAAGATTTCGGCTTTGTTGCGACACATGCGGGAGACAGCCTTCTTGTACAAAGCGCACGTGGGGAAGGTCAAAGCAAGACTTGAAGCTACGTTTCGCGGCGGTTTGAGCTCGGCGGTGTGGGTCTCCGATTCGGATATTCCAAACACAACGGAGCCCCAAAACATGTGCACAGCACAAGTTGGTGGGCATGGAGGTGGGCACTTTTCAGCCCACAAACACCAACGCCCTCACGAGGCCATAATATGGACAGAAAGCCTTTCCCACAGCCACTTGTCATTTGTGGTCCGATTGCTCACGATGCTCGCCATCGCCGCAATGCTATGGAGAAATTCGGAAACGACGGCATGGGTGGCTGTCCTTAGCTTTCCACCAGAAATTGCGCTTGCCTCAGCCAACGCGCCGCAGAAAAGGTCGGCATAAAATGTGTATACGCTTTTGCGCATCGATTGCCGCCGTTTCTGGCACCCTGTTGCTTGTTGTCCCGTGGCGGAGAGCGAGGATCTACTGAATGTGCGCAGATGGGCGTCAAGCATTCCTGCCGCGTGTCTCCAAGAAAGTATTGGTAAGGGCGTCTATCGTGGGCCAGATCTCCTTGGGGGGGCGGTTGTGGACCTCCATCGCCGGCTTTGCCGTTGAGGTTGTCATTTGGGGAATTCGGACACGGCTATGGCTCGTTTGCCATTGTAGCGCGTCTCCAACGCAAAATGATGGCCATTTCAACGTGTTGCCTGGCGGCAGGGGCGCCTCGTGGCCGGCTGTGGCCTCCGTGCAGCCACCGTGCGCAGCCAGCGCCTCCCCTGTAGTGCTGGTTGGGAGGGCACAGTGGAGCGAGAGGTTTGAATCTGGACACGAATTTTTGACCACACTGGTGGTGTAGATAGGCCTGAATGTGATCCAAATTTCAAGTAATTCTAATGAAACTCTTCATGGGATGCCAATCTGTACTTTTTGGGTGCCCGAGGGCGGCTCACTACGGTGATACGATCGTGCAGCTCACCATATCCATTCACTTGCGCGCATTTGAACGTGCAATATCTAGTTAATGGAAGCGCAGGGGATATCCGATGGATCGCAGTTTCCGATCATGCTTGTGACATGTGCGAATTCCTGCAAGCGCTACCGTCGAGCACATTTTTTCATCCAATAAAGATTCGCTTTCTTCCAGCGATGGCCACATTCGTGCCGGCTTCCACAGATTGTCCCAGGATCTCTATGTACTTGCACGCACGAGGATGAAAAACAGGAGAGGGTGAAGTACGGACAGGATTTGCTCGTCGGTGGCAGTCAGCCAGTCGCCTTTGAAGCTGAGAACTGAAGTGGGACTCTGACGATATGGAGGTGGAGGCCACAGCTTGCCTTCCAATTCAAATATGACGACATGGAAATGGAGGCCGCAACTTACCTTCGTGTTCAAATAGTGGCAGGCACGCGCATATGGAAAGCCACCCAAACAAAAGCTAGCAAAGATAGAATACCAGTAAACACATCGACGGAAACGTTAATTGAATAAACATACAGATAAATAAATAAATAAATAAATAAAAAATAAGCCAACAAGTAATAAAGAGAAAACTTGTTGTAAACTAAATAATTAAATTTTCTGATACGCATTCAGTTTTCATTTCTTTACGTAAAATCCAACAGAGTCACTAATTGGTAAATAATGTACTCCTTCGTATGCTCATTAATTGTTTGCTTCTGCTTATGTGCTCATGTGCTTATGTGCTTGTGCATTTGTGTCATTTAATTGTATTTGTACATTTATCTGAATTTGAGCGAGAGGCCCTACTATGCTATACTAAAATATACGCGAGATATGCTGCGCTACGCTCTGTGGAAGAACCGTGCTCTGTTCACATCGTACACGTATGTACACCAGTTATCGCTTACGATCGTTTGCACTGAGCCATGTGACACTGCCATTGGTTTGGAAACATAAGGAATCATACAGAATACAGTGGATTCAGGCTCGATAATTTTATCAGCTGCGTTGCAAGTCCCTGCTTCTGTAAGTAATAATAGCATGATCGATAGTAACGTTTCACCGTACAGCATACACCGGCTTTGGAATTCTGTAGGCTACGTCCCAGCAATTAGCCCACGACAGCCTCGCTTTCGTTACCTGCATGAGGCAATGGCGACGTTGCTTTGAAATTATCTTTCTCTGATTGGGTTGATGGTCCGTATGCATTTGCCTATATGTCCACCTCGCACCCATTCGTACGCACAACAGATGTTTAGCGGAGGGTTATGCAAATCATAACTTTCTTCATTATTTAATCAGCCGCACGGACGCGATAAATGGACACATGTGAGTAATTACGTGGGTTCAAATTACATTAACAAGTCAGCAGTTATGTGTGTACGACCGCGCAAATCCATTCTTCAGATTTGCATGCCAAAATGAGAATGTATTGCAGCATTGCGGCCCCAGATGTGCTTTGCTGTTGTTTCATGGCAACACGAAGGCTTGACGACACACACGGCAGTTGTCGCATCGCTCGATTGAGATGGCTCTTTTAGCAGTTCCGCAAATTTTGGGAGATTGAAAACCTTGCCGCGGTCTGAATCTTATGCGTCGGTGGCATCCGGCGTTGTGTTGCCATAACCAGGAAATGCCCAGTCCCGTCTATTGGTTCACTCAGTCTTGCCCGAGCTGAAATCTCTCCACAAGGGATGCATCTGCGCCTGCAGTGCAATGAGCATGATGGCCTCTCCAGATTCCAGCTATTCGAGGGAGGCCCGGCCGACAGTTGGGCATTAGAAGATCGTTGTTTGTCTGAGAAAGATGGGCGGTGCCATTTCGCTTCCACGGACCATATTGCTGGCAATGTCTTCGGTGCTCGAAATCAGTGATCGTCTTGGCAGTAGCGCTAATCAGCATCGGAAGGGAGCAGGTGGTCATCAAGCTTAACAAATGTCGTGTTTTGGAGAAATGGACGGGGGGAGAGGCGGGGTCTGCGAGTGTGTGAAGCGCTCTTGTTGCTGTGGTCAGGTATCGATTTGTAGCTGTGCCTAGTGGCGGTCTTGTGAGGTCGGGCATCGCGGATGGGCGTGCTCAATATAGCAATACGCGCATATGGTTGGAGCGTCGATGAGCCTCTGCTTGCATGGCTTGTTGTGGTGCTGCGCTGCGTGTGTTCTGGGGTTGTTGCCTCGGCCACATGCGTGCCTTGCCATACGCGTGCTATCTGGTAAGTTTGTTTTCGTGGTGTGTGGCGGTTGCTTCCAGGTATGTACACAGCGAGTCAAGGCAATGATCGCCCTGGAATTCCATTACGAGATCAAGTTGTCCGTGGAAAGGCAGAGACTAGGGTTACCAACAACTTACCACCCGACAAGAAAAATTTCACCCAGAACAGAGTCATTTATCGGTTGAAAAGTTGGCTTTTAATAAAGATTTTTTTGTGCTCGACGATTCTATTCACGTCAAATTATGTTGTCGTTCAATTCATTATATTGCTACTCCAATGTACGCGTTCGTTCGACAAGCATACAGACAGAAAAGAAACGAGTGCCCAATTAAAAACAATTCAAATATAGTAGTGAAGTCGTGTCCTCACGCCACTCTGTCCCACACTCGAACGGCTTTGTCCATAGACCCAGAAAAAATGCGTTCGCCCATGACCGCCACCGCCGTCACGGAACTGCTGTGCCCTTCGAGGACTCGGATGCATTCCCAAGTGCCGAGCCTCCACAACCGAACTGACTTGTCGTCTGAACCCGAAAACAACAAACCGGCCCCGACTGCCAATGACCGCACCCAACCAGTGTGCCCGCTCAGCTGTCTGACGCAACCCCAGGTGGCAAGGCTCCAAACGCGAATGACGCCCCTGGTAACCCCCGAAATCAAAAGTTCACCGCTGACCGCCAAAGACAACACGTAACCAGAGGGAAGCACTCGCTGGCACTTCCCCCGTCTCCATACTCTGATGGTCTGATCATCAGAGCTGGAGAATAAGAAGCGGTCGTTGATGGCCAATGAGGTCACATACCAGGTGTGCCCCTCAAGCACGCGCTCGCAGCTCCACGTGCCGACACTCCACATGCGGATGCTCTTGTCACAAGAACCAGAGAATAAATGGTCTCTTGTTGCTGCCAGTGCCCACACCGATTTGGTATGCCCTTCCAGAATGCGCACGCACTCCCAGGTGGTCCCCAGCTTCCACACCCTCACAGTATTATCATAAGACCCAGAGAAAAGGTATTCGCCATTGGCTGCCAGTGACCACACACAACCCGTATGCCCCTCGAACACTGACTGGGTGGACTCCCAACGCCCCAATCTCCAC
The DNA here is from genome assembly GCA_905146915.1 of Ostreobium quekettii. Classification (NCBI taxonomy): domain Eukaryota; kingdom Viridiplantae; phylum Chlorophyta; class Ulvophyceae; order Bryopsidales; family Ostreobiaceae; genus Ostreobium; species Ostreobium quekettii. The sequence continues at coordinate 5,921 of CAJHUC010002203.1, forward strand.
ACACGAATTTTTCTGTCACTGGATCCAGACACCAGCCAATCTTTAGTCACCACTAGCGACCACACTGTGTCCTTGTGCCCCTCAAGGATGTGCTCGCATCGCCAATCCGGATCTCTGGATGCTTGCCCACTGTGGCCATGCACTTCCTGTTGTACCACACAGGTCGCGGAAAGTCAAACGGCAGTGTCATCTCTAGTTGAAACCTAAACCAATTGCACAGTTTATAGTGCATTTCATTTCGAAATACGTAAATGAATTCATTGGAACGTTCAATGTATAAATTGTACACGTTGCAAATGTGCCGTTGGCTCAGTACTTGAGCGATGCACGCAATAGAAACACTGCACAATGTTTCATGCCAGCCAAGCTGTGATGGACGAACTGTACAATAGACATGAAATAAGGAGAAGGAGGAGGAGGAGGAGAAATAGAAATTGTAAATTTAACAAAATACCAGTCATGAGCTAATGAGGGGGACTTACAACAGCGCATGTTCCAGGCATAGGGGCAACACAGGATTGAGATGCAAGGGCAAGGAAATGCACCAAAAAACCGCACTCGTTACGGGGACACTAAAAGAGCTTGGTGCACATACGACCATTTGAGACAAGCTTCTGGGAAGCGAATAATGAAGTTGTCCTGCGGACCGCCTATAAGGGAATTCTGTTGTGCGTGTGCCATTCTGTAACAATGGGCATGAACCTGTTGGCAGAGCCCCCGTGGCCTGCTGGCCTTGGGCGGGACTCGAACTGAGGTGGCAGCCCAATGAGTGGTGCACCTACACGAGGAACTATCGAAGGGCCCGCACTCACACAAACGTTGAGCTGCCTAAGCTACTTCAAGTTCAGTTCTGGATATCTGATGCCATTGAAGTCCATACGCCGTTAACCAAATATGTCGACTTGCATTGAAATCTAATGCATTGACTGCGTAATTCCAATTACACGTCGGGATATTTCTTCGATTTAAGATGAAGACGCGGATGCCAACATTCACTTAAAGTTTTTAGTTGACATAGGTCCATCAGCTGAAAGTGCTAATCACCATTACTTATTCGCACAGATGAACAGAAGCCCAGATCTATACGGAGGTGCTATGCAAAATGAGGAGAGAATAATTCGTTCTGAATTTAGAACACCCATACACAATGCAATACAGCACGAGCATGGGAAGTAAAAGGGTAACATCAACAAAATGGCAGTTGGCATTTACTATTATCAGACGATGGCACCCAGCTCTTTTCAGTTTAACTCGGTATCCACAAAGCACATGCCTCGCTTATTGTGGGGAAGGTATCTAAAACGAAATTACTTTTATGCTTGAGATATTGTAAATTAATGCGCGTATGCTGTTGATTCGTTACTTGACACACACAAGCAGACGGCCAGGTGTGGAACCACTCAAAGTAGTTCTGTTCTTTTATGATTATCTGGCATCTTTTTCAAGTCCAAAACTGTTGATACCAAACACATCATTTCATATGGAAGACTAACGCTTATGTAACCGCAACTGCATATCAAGATGCTGCTTCAATTTCATGATGGAGACTGCCAACTCCCTTCCAGAGCATCGTTTTGAACTAACTGAGGCGACGCTCTCGAAGCAATCCCATCTTGACTGGGTCAGTCAACAGCGAGACATTAATTTCCGCCTTCTTTCATGCTCTCTCTGCTCCATTCGACTGCATTCTTGATGCTGAAGCAGGTGCATGAGGGTTTCTTAAGCTAAGGACTTGTTTATTTGCACAACATCGTCGTCAAGACTACCTTGTCCACCTGTCAGAGCTGCTGCAGCTCTGCATGGTGGAAGTAGGTAGTGATGGCAGCACCGCTGTGGAAACGGACATTTTTTGCAGTTCACTCTAGAGTGTTGAGGGAAGATAGAGCACCCCTGAGTACGAAAACTGTAACCAACAACAACAGTCCTCCAGGGACGTTTGCTACACCACACCTTATGCTCAGTGCCCCAGCAATGATATTCATGCTCCGCAATGCGTTCTGTCAGCTGCAATTCACTAGTAGAAATCAGCATGCTTGCGATGCCATTTTGACACAAATTGACGCCATCACAGCCACTTTCTATGTTTGTTGCAGTCACTGTGACGGCATCATTTTGTGTCATAATGGCATTGCAGTTGGCATCGCAAACATGCCGTTTTCTACCAGTGATTGCAATATGATGTGCTGCCCATGAGCAAGGAACAGTAATAGCAACGGGCGACCTGCAAGATGGGGTGGATCCCAGACATGGTGTGAAAGAAGGCGGCCACATGGTGCGATGAGCAAGAGCTTATCAACCCCAAAAATGCACGTCGACCAGGCGTTGACCAAGACAGACTGCCACCAGCCCACCCTTGCTTGAGGGTAACGATGCAGCAAATTTGCGTGTCTGGAAAGGCGGCCATGTCAAACATCTTCTGGAGTGTGGAGTGCACATAGAGCACCCTCCAGTAAGACAACTCAAAGCCATGATGAGACTGTCCTGGTTGACCCAGGGTCAACCCCTTCTGTCAAAACACGGATTTGACTGCCATGGATCCCCAGTGCAATGGATATAAAATGCCAAACGATATCATTCCAGCTGTCAAGCTGGTGAAGGATGCATGCAAGACCAGCCCAAAATCACTCGTGTACTTTCTGTAGTGGTGCAGGGGCACTGCAGACACCATCTCAATAGATGCTAACACACACAATGAAATGCTGTTCTGCACTAGGAAAGAAATGACAAGAGTTCAATGTGTGCAAAGTCTGCCGGATTGGGTTACTTCTTCTGTCCACAAATAAATGAACGCGTTTTATTGACGGGCCGCAATCATGTCAAGCCTTGTCCTTTTTGTTAAAAATCAGATTGCAGTACCAACTACGAGGTCTATACATGATATCAAATTTTTGTAGAGAACGAATTATTACAGGGGGCACTGCCTCAAAGATGCCCAATTCCTAGATCATAATTTGATCCATCGCATTGGTGCACTGGCAGGCTTGGTTTTTACGCCATAAAAGTTGATCGTATTTACGTTTTTACGCGTAAAAATAGTTTTTACGTTTTTACACGTAAAAATGCGTAAAAATACGTAAATACAACGTAAAAACTGCCTGGTGTACATAAGGACAGTACATATAGATTTACAGAGTCCGGAGAGTGGCAGCCAGACGCCTTGGAAGAGGCAGAAAACGAGTTTTTGCTAAACGCCATTATCGCCCTTGCCAAAGGCGAGGTATACATTGTGCTTCAGATGATGAAGATTGCGGAGGACCGATCATTGTATGCAACTTTCATCGTGTAAACTACGTGTGCCAGGGAGCCGTAAAAACGTAAAAATAGCCGTAAAAATAGGCCCTTTTGCAAATTTACGTTTTTGTGCGTAAAAACGTAAAAGTAAAAACGTAAACGTAAACGTAAAAACCAAGCCTGTGCACTGGCATGGCCGGGAGTGGCGTTCTGTATACAAGAACGCCCCACTATCGAGTGCAGACTATCTTGTGGAGTCTGGAGCACCATGAAAGTAGAGTTGACCATGCACAACTCAAGCTCCAGCCCAACGATCGACACCCATCACTGTGGAGCACTGGCAGTAACGACCTTGGTGTCTGTTTGTCACCATTGCCGATTTCTTGGATTTCGCCCCATCTTGTGCAACGACACAATGGCGTGCATGAGATCCATCCTTCTTAATACATTCTCAGGTATCCTGATACCCGCCCTGTTATTGCTGTGTGCACTAAAGTCTATCTATTCTGTCGCAGCTTACAGTAATGGCAAGCCTGGGGCAAAGCCATGCGTCTCAAAAACAATGAAATCCTGGAAATTTTTTGGCTGTGAAACTCTTCGATGTGCAGATGGAGGTCCATAATGTTTGTCCAGACAGCCTTTCAGCATCCTGCATGGTTGGCATCTGAAGTTTTGGACGGTGGCATTATTCAAAGCATCGTGAACAGCCCTGATAGGCTGTCATGGAGGGAGCACCAGCCACCTCCATTTCTGGCTATCTTTCTGCTCCTGTGCTGAAGGCTGACAACACAAACATTCCATACAGAAAATTTTGGTAAGATATGCAGCAAGTTCTTAGTAACACACAAAGCAGCTGCATAGGCAAAATACAAATACAATGTCTGGATGAGACTTACCATACTCAGTGGCTGATGAGAAGGAGTCCAGTCTGTTGGCAGCTTTTGCAGGTATTGGGTGATTTCCATCATTGTTGGTCGCTCTGCAGGATTGGTGGAGCAGCAGCGCTTCATGAGCATCCGCATTTCTTCAGGACAATCCCCAGGATGTACTGTGCATGGCTCTTCACCAGACAGCTTCTTGTTCATCACAAATGCTCTCCTGGCATCAGCCGGCATCAGTTTGCTTGCTCCATATGGATGTGCTCCTGTGACTGTTTCATATATGACGACTCCGAAGCCAAAAACGTCAGATGCAGCAGAGACAGCTTGCCCATGGTAAATTTCGGGTGCCATCCACTCAAGTGTCCCTCCTCCCAGCCTTGTTGTCTTGCTCCTTCCTTTGGCTGCTTCAAATGCAAGCCCAAAATCTGCAATCTTCACTTTGCAATTGCTCGGGACTGTCCCAAATATGAGAAAATTTGAGCTTTTAACATCCGAATGCACAATAGGCGGAGAAAGGCTGTGCAAAAAGCACAGCGCTTCTGAAGCCTGCTGGAGAAGGATGACTGTCCCTTCCCAGCCCATCTTCCTTGAGCCTCGACAAAAAGCCCCCAGATCTGTATCAGCCATTTCCATCACCAACCAGCCAGATGGGGTAGTTGCATGCACCTGGACAATGTGGGGGTGGCTCAGCTTGGCATGCACAGCGACTTCCTTGACAACGCTTGCAAACTCTTCAATGGGCAAGTCACCTTCAGTGAGTGGCATCTTTACAGCCACTTTAGAAAGGTTCCACTGTGCCTCATATACAAGACCATATCCACCTGTACCAATGCGCTTCTTCATCACAAGAGCATCTTGAGAGATGATACGCAGAAATTTCAGCTCAGCTTCATGAGCACGCTTGATGGGCAGCCATCGATGGAGCAGCTCATCATTGATACCACTCTCCCTGCCCTTGAGTATATATGAAAGCAGTTTGTGCAAGTACTCCCTGTCTTTCTCGATGCAGTCATAGGGCAGGGCATCTTCAAGCTCTGCTGCACACTGCAACTGCCATTCTTGTGTCTGCGCCCGTAGATACTCGCAAGTTTCATCAACAGCACTACGAACATCCTCAATCCTGTAGAATGTTCTGATGTCAAATTGCTCAGAATGCTTGGCCAGAAGCCTGTGTGCCTTTTTGACCCTGGTGCAAAAGGCCTGCCATTCTTCTGATGTTGCGCTGGATGGTTGCTCCAAGCCTTTCACTCTCCCCAGCTGCTGGTGGAGGAAGGACAGCATGTGGTGGTTGTAGTGCAACCCTTGCAGCAAGCTGCATCCCTTCTGCCAACAATGCAAGACTGAAGCTATCACTTATCATCCATGATCCAGGTGCATCCACCAGCATATCTTCTTTGTGGAGCAACTGAATACATGCCTAAAACATAATGAAAATGCAACAAGTGCACACTCTCGCAGGTTCGCCATTCTGAAAGTGGAACTGATGTCACACAGAATGCAAACAGAATCACCAGCATGTAATGTTGCGTGCATGGCAGCACAGACACTGATGAGCACTGGCACAAATTGGCATGTTTACGATGCCAACTGCGATGCCATTTGACACAAAGTGCTCCTGTCACAGTGATTGCGATGGCATAAAGCGGCTGCGATGGCATCGATATGTGTCAATTGGCTTGGCGATTGGCGTCGCAAACGGGCTGTTTTTTTCTGCAGGTGGAGTCTGACTGTCCACGCTGGACCATCCTGTAATATGCGATGACTGCACAGACTATCCTATCGCCACTAGAAACTGGTGCGAATTGGTTGTTTCGTTGATGAGCAAATTGAACAGCCAACTGTTCATAACTTCTGCAGGAACCCCGTAATGGCTCAGCACGTCCCAGTTCCTGCCACGCTGCAGCATGAAATGCGATCCAATCATCCCAAGTGCATGTGGTTTCTACTGCAAATGCAAACAATCGAGGCACGAACCTGAAGGGAGGCCAGCTGCAAATCAATGCAGGTTGGCCCCCATCGCCAATTGTCGACCCCATAGCCTTTGCCATGGCCTGCACGCCCCCAACACCCAGTCCCCAAACCCTTTCTGCAGCCACTTTTCTTACCTCGCGACTTTGGAGACAACGCAGTGGGATACCAATCGCATCCTCCAGGCACGTCCAGGCTGGGCGCCAAGCAGCTACTCATTCGGGGCGCGCGTGACCTCGCATTCTCAGGCCGCAAGCCCGCGCCCCTATCGGTACAGCCACTCACCGCTTGTCCCTGGCTCCCCTCCATCGCCCCTCCGACGCCCCACGGCAGTGGCAAAACCACGCGTCGCTCGAGCGCACATGCGCAAAGAACCCTGCGAGACAGCGGCAGACAAAAACACGGTGATCGTCGTGGTGGTTTCGACCATCGCCTCGCGCACCCCCCTACAGTGCACCGCATCCTCGCCACCCCGTGGGGAGATACGACTTCTGCTCCTGAGCAGCACGCCGCGCGTCGAGAAAACGGCGGGGCCGGCCGCGCTCTTCCCGATCCACCATAGCCAACCGACGCGGGATCAACCGATCCGATCTTCGTCCACCGCACGCTCTGCCCGGCAATCGGCATAAGGACGGGCAGCTGCTGGGGCGGATGCACACGCCGCACCATGCGGCTCACCTGCGTCCGGTTGGCTTCCACCCCGCGGCACACCTCTCGGAGACCCAGGCGTTGGAACACGCTTCGACGGCACCCCAGCGGAGGCGCAAGCTCCGCAGGTGGACGCCCCCAGCACGGAGGCGGCCTTGGAAAAGCGGAGAAAATGGGCTGACAAAGCAGGGGAGGAGCCGCTTCACGGGCATGAAATTACTCCTGCTTTTTCGCTGGGATTCGATTCTTATTTCAGTGACTAAGCTGATGTGGATCAGTGGTCGTAGGTCCTAAGTTGCGGCACCGGCAATTGCGACAGCTGGGCTGCCACGGGCTTCGTGCCGGCCACCGAGCCACCCACAAGGGACGGCCCGGCCGGTGCGCGTGGTCGGAAGGCAGCAACGGCGGCCGGCGATGGAGGCTCAGGCTTCACATGGGTTTGGCCACTAGTAGAAAACAGTATGCTTGCGATGCCATTTTGACACAAATTGATGCCACCACAGCCACTTTCTATGCCCTCGCAGCCACTGTGACGGCATCATTTTGTGTCAAAATGGCATCGCAGTTTGCATCGCAAGCATGCCGTTTTATACCAGAGGGCGGAGCACAGTGCATGAAGGTGGGTCACATTCCTCGAGTCGCGGACGATCCGCGGCTGTCCACGGCGAAGTCGAAGGTCTCTCTGACGGCTCGCTGGTAACGATCCGCCCGCAGCCAACGTTGTCAGCTTACTGGATCCGGCTCTCGTCCTTGAGCGAGTCACGCCGAGTAGAGGTCGGCAGTGCAGGCCATTATTTAACGTCAGCCGTGCCACATACCCAATGCCGTAAGTTGCCGTTACCGTTAACGGCAGCGGATACTGCTATGGACGGTGCACTTAGTAATGGGTTCACTAAGCAAGGGAATTTGCCGTTGGAATGGCAACATCCCGCCACCCAACGGCATTGCACAGCGAGCGCTGGGTGCCAACGGCACCCGACGCCGCAATCCAATGGAGGCCGCGGCTCGCAAGCGCTGAGTTGCGCCACAGGCAGGGGCCGCTTGAGGCCAGCTCGAGCGGCGGGAATGGGAGCGTGCAAGGGGTGAATCAGGGGGCGTCTCTCCCGCCTTGTGGGCACCCATTTCCGTCAGCGGCGGAGGCCGTTCTAGGCCATTGCAGGAGCCGGGAACGGGCGCCCGTGAGGCGTGAATCCCTGGGAGTATTTCACGGCTCATGGGATCCCAACTGCGCCTTCCCCAGCCCCGTTTCAATGCAAGGCTAGAGGCGCGATTGGGCGCCAGCGGCGCGCCAATCTTGCTGGGCATCTTGCACCTCGCGGGCGCCCACTCGCGCCATCAACGGGCCCCATTCCAGGCGGCTGCGGGCGGCAAGAATGGACGCCCGTTAGGCGCCCATCCTCCCGCGCCTCTAGCGCCTCGTGGGTTCCCACTCGCACCATCGGCGGGCCCCATTCTAGGCGACCGCCGTTGGCAAGAATGGGCGCCTATTAGGCGCCCATCCTCCCGCGCCTCTCCCGCCATAGGCGGGCCCCAACCTAGGCGACTGCGGGCGGCAAGAATGGGCGCCTGTCAGGTGCCCATCCTCCCGCGCCTCTCGCGCCTTGCGGGCGCCCACTCGTGCCATCAGTGGGGCCCGTTCTAGGTGACCGGGGGCGGCAAGAATGGGCGCCCGTTAGGCGCCCATCCTCCCGCGCCTCTCGTGCCTCGTGGGCTCCCACTCACGCCATCAGCTGGCCCCAATCCAGGCGACCGCAGGCAGCAAGAATGGGCGCCTGTTTGGCGCTTATCCTCCCGTGCCTCTCGTGCCTCGTGGGCGCCTAGGCAAAAGACGGCAACGGCAATAGCTTGGACGGCAAACTACGGCAAGAAATTGGACCAAGTGGCATTGTACGGCGCCAGGTCAAGTTGGCGCCACAAAAAATTAGTAATTTTGCCAAATCAGCAAAAATTACGGCACTGATTGGCCAAAAAAATCCCAACACAAGGGTAACGGCGCCTGACGGCATTGCAAGCCCTGTGCCGACCTCCAACGCCAAGGTGTGGTGGGGTCAATGGGGCAGAAGGGATAGGAACTGCCGCTGAAAAAGAGACTGGGGCAGCTGTGCCTAAGGCATGAGGCGGAGCCATCGGTATACACCCCGCAATGATTGAAGCGATGGGGAGATAGGTCGCACGTGCAGTTGAACAACCTGCATGTATGGGTCGAGGCCTTGCAGACCAGCCCTTTATATATGTAGGTCGGTCAACTGCCAGCAACCCTCCCCTTGCCGCCATATTTTGAATTTGCCGCCAACTTTGAATTTTAAGCCTTACAGGCTTTTAGAATGTCTCACCGGTGTGTTGGGTAAATTTTCGCTGGCTCCGCTTGAAGGAAGCAGGGCATGCAACTCCAGTCGTGGCATAGCTTAAACTTGTCGCTTGATCGCACTTGCCAAGTGCGTGGAATGCCGCCCAACGAAGCAGACCAGTGTCTCAGCGGCATAGGCCTGGGGTTAGTGGATGCAAGAGAGGCTGCTATGCAAAAGGTCTGCCGCAGATGGAAGAGCACCAAAGCTGCGTAGAAGGGCGCATGGCATCAGAGAACGAATGCTTGATTCAACAGAACAGTATGCCTGCTGGTTGCATCTGCCCTGCCGAACTCACTGCCTTGCTTGAGTGCCAGATATGCACTATGTGGCAATTTTGTGTACGGCGGAATGCTGCAGCACTGTAGTTATCAAGGAAGCCGTACGTGGGGTTGTGTTCCTGCAGGAGACATGCCATAATGCTACTAATCAGTGGATGAGAATGTCAACTCACTGCTTCCAAGAAACACTGACTGAAACTATCTGTTGGTCGGGACACAGAACAGCAGTATGCAGAAATACAGTTTGGGGATATAGAATCCAAAGCAAACTCCAGCTGCCACCTTTCTTTATGTGGATGCAACGGGGTCGTGCTCTGATGTTTGCCCATGAAAGGTACAAAAGAAAGGAGGTGAATTGCTGGCTCGGAACGACTCCCCAAGAGACTGGCATTTCATGTCTGGGACCATGTGTCTCAAAGAATGTCCATCGCTAAGCATAACTTTTTGGCTTAATAGGCTGGCATTGACACTTTGGCATTGACCTGCTGATTGGTGCCTGAATGTGTACTTGTGATCGGGCTGGTCGCAGATGTCTTTTGTTGAACCAGTAAGCGATGCCGCCCAGTCCTATGTCTGCCAGTGAAAGCTGCTCTTGTTGGAGCTCCATGTGTAGGTTTGAGAACGTGACCTGCAGGTGGACAATTTTGTGGCCACACTGCATTGGGCCAAGGGGTTGATGGGCTTGCCTTTGGCAACTGTGGTATACTTCGCCAGGCAGTCGTGGTTGCAACTGGCACTTATTGTCTTTGTTTCTGCGGCAAGTTTCTGGCTGCTGTTGACTTGTGTGCAATGCATCAACAACGATGCAGAACTGTTCATTGGCTCCACCTCCGGTTCCACCTGTGATTGTGCCTGATGCATTTCACTATGACCACAGGCACAATACGAGATGCTGCAGAAATGGAGCACCGCAACATGGAGCCTGGCAGGACTGCCTCCCTGGATGGCTCAGTGGATGGTTCATGAGGATGGGGCAATCTCCCTGCGTAGGGCGACGTGTTGTTCTGCTGCTCTGTTTAGTGCAACTTAGTGTGTTAGAAACTGTCGACGTGATGCCTACGTTGCTCAATGTCTTAAGGGGAGACAGTTGCTATGTACTAAATGCGACTTGTGACCGTTCTCTTTTTGAGGTGATGTAAAGTTACATTGTGGGTGCCATATTCTGCAGAGAATCTCCCAATTCGCGATCTTTGCAAAATGAGAGCTTAGATGGACGTGTTTGGAGACGCTAAGTCACTTCCAGTTCACTGACTAGTCATTCCATGAAAAATTCAGAGTGCGCAACCCTTTGTGTACGTGCGGGCTTTTGTCCTTAGTCAGTGCATTGAACGCACAAGCTCGCATCTCGATGTTTGATCGGGGATCTCCATAACTTTGTCCATTGTGGTCATTGCCCAGCTTGCAAGTGCACCTTCAGTCCTATGCAACAACCGAAACGACAAACAAGTCAGGAAGCGCTGTGTAACAATCAATTTGGCCAACTGCAACTATTCAAACATTGTCAAATTCAATTGAATTCAGATCAGGTTTATGTTGCATAATATAAATGCTACCTATAGATAACATATCGATGTGAAGAATTCAATGTGTACCTTGGCCAACTGATACTATATAGTTTGTTAAAGCAGCCTCCGCATGCAGCTGTCCATTAGGGCTGATGAACTGCAGCGGCTCCCTCAATAATGTCAGGATCCAAGCCTTCCATTTCTTGGAACAGGTGCCCCAATTCAGTGTTCGTGAACAAGCAAGTCTGAACGTTGAAGCCGACGTGTTTCCTCCGACCAGGTCGGCTTTTGTCAGCCTAGATTTCACGTCGATCACAGTTGATCATCACAGCCAACTGATAGGCAGTCGGGCAACGGCTCACTTCCCCAACAGCACAGGTCGCAGATTCACGTCGATCGTCACTCACCACCTCGACAGAGGGATAACTACGCTGTTCCATAGAGGATACAAGTTTTCTGAGGCAGCTTGGACGACAGCGCTACTTTCCAGCCTGACACATGCCACAATCAGTGATACGCAGCTGAATTTAGGGAGCTTGGGCAAAAGCGCTGTGCAGGCTTGTTTTTTACGTTTACGTTTTTGCTTTTACGTTCTTACGCTTAAAAACGTAAATTTGCAAAAGGGCCTATTTTTGCGGCTATTCTTACGTTTTACGGCTCCCTGGCACACGTAGTTTACACGACGAAAGTTGCATACAATGATCAGCCATCCGCCATCTCCATCACCCGGATCACTGTGTCCACCTCGCCTTTGGCAAGGGCGACAATGACGTTTAACAAAAACTCGTTTTCTGCCTCTTCCAAGGCGTCTGGCTGCCACTCTCCGCACTCTGTAAATCTATTGTACTGTCCGTATGAACACCAGGCAGTTTTTACGTTGTATTTACGTATTTTTACGCGTAAAAACGTAAATACGATCTGTTTTTACGGCGTAAAAAACAAGCCTGGCGCTGTGTGTGCTTATGAAGGAAGAATGTAGTGCGAATTTCCGAGCTGTTCGACCTTGCAGAAGTATGGTGGTCATAAACTAGGAAAAAACAGGCTAGATGACACAGCCCTGACACGGTCTGTTCAAAATCCAACTGTGTACTTTTGGGACCACATTTGCCGAAAGTACACAGTTGGATTTTGAACAGACCGTGTCAGGACTGTGTCATCTGGCCTGTTTTTTACTAGTGATAGGGCTTCACACTTGAATGAGCGTGGTAGAGCTGCACCGCCCTTTTGACGCCACGCCTATATGCTTCTAGAGAATCCGATGTTCCTTTTCTCACGATCGCTGTTCACACACCCCTCATGCAACTCACCGAATCACCATGCAAACACAATGGAAAGTTGCGATCGCTACACACGTCGCAGGTCGCAGCGCCATATGTTGAACGACAATGGGGCAGTGCCCGCGCTCTCGGACTCGTTCCCTGCCACGTTTCCAGATCGATCGCTTGCAGCGATTGCACCTGGACAGCACTTAGGCGTCCACACACAAGGCGGTGCTCAAAGGTTTCCACGGTCAAACTGGTATATGTTGTACTTTCGTCCAGAATAACGGCTCGGATGTGAGCTCCCACGGTGGGTGGTTGTTCCAAACCCCCTGCATGCCCCCTATTTATAGCCCCGGCCGGCTGCTCCCCTTATCCGAGGATGCTAGGAATATTCTCCAAGGATTCGTATCACTATTGGCCAATTTCCTAGATCATCCTCTGCCTGTCCCATCAGCTTCCCCGATCACTTTGTGATCCGCTACCTGTCTCCATCCCCACGTCCAGTGATTCCCACCGATCCTAGGATCAGTGCTAAATCACCGTCAAGTGCTGGCCCCGCGGCTTCCCCGTCAAATAAACTATCCTTTTGCAACCACTGGATCACAACCAGCTCGATGGATTCACAGGCTGTCGTCTAATCAAACAATCACTATCGCTCAGCATCAATTTCACCACGATCGCCATGATGTGTCCTCGCCTGCTCCTCCACGCCTCCGCCACGGGCTCCAGCGCCTCGATCGCGCCCCCATCGCTGGGCAGGTTTTAAATGCAGGCTCAATAGTCCTTTTCACGCAATGGTCGCGACAGTTGGTTTGCATTGAACCAACAGTCTGGCAAAGTCATTCCCGTTGCAAGTGCACAGGAGTGTGGGAGAGATTGATGAAGCGTATGTGCACACCTGATCTTGGAACGTGAACATGTCACTTGCCAGTGCAGTCTCCTATTTGGAGAATGTTTTGGAAATATTGAGAACATTTCAATTGAAAATACGTCAACGTTTCGAAATGCTCAAATGTATGAGAAGCTGTTCAAATATGTGAAGTCATGTATTGATGTTAAAGTGGTCTCTGCAGCGGCTGTTCGTACATGAATCATGCGGTTTGATCTTTAAACATATATATCGCAGCGCAAAATGGCAGCCTTAGGTCGATTTCATTTCACTCAGTTTTCGCTGCTGAGCTCGGGGTTGAGTTGTGTTGGAGTGTGTTCACAATCCAAAATTGGCCAACGAAAACTGAGTGAAATGCGGAATAGACCACTAACCCAAGACGCCGTCATCCCGTAATATAACTCACTCATCGTCGATGAATACCGAATCACGATCAGTCCAAGAATATTTAAACTATCAACTAACATGTTTAGAAGCGGGTTAGATGTCAAGTGGGTGATTCGAAATATTTTAGGATCTATTCGTGTGATCATCGCATGCGGCCTGTACCTCACATATATAAACTGAAAACCAACTATTTGACATTCGAAAGAGATCAACACTTTATTACTGAGCTGGACACTCAGTGCCTTTGGACCCATAGAAAGCCAAGCCATGAGCGCAAATACGATCTAAGCTGCTTTGTTCATGTGCTGATCAGCACAGTAATATCATGAGACATGTAGTTCCATTCGTTTCTCGCGCCGCCAGCAAGCTGCCGATCATGTGACCCCCAAGTCATATAAATAGCGTCAAATAAGGCATTGCAATTACATAGATTGTGCTTTTAATGAACTATACTATATTCTCGAGCAAGGGAGGCCACGGAAGACGGACAGGTTATCGATAGCAATGGAGAAAGAGCTTCATTATTGGCCATTTAAGCTATGCGCCGGAGCAGTGAAATGTGCATCCACTTGTGGACATGTACTGCATCAGTGCATTGAGTTCAGAATTCAGTTGCGACTGAAGACATGATGCCCAAACTCATCGATGGGTCAACGAATCAGGACGTCGACATTCTGCATATGCGATTCCTGTGGACAACGACAGCTATGAGGGGGGCTGTAAAGATCGGCATGGGCTACAAGCCAATACGATGTGAAAATGATCCTGAATGGGCTGCCTGCATGCGTGGCGTCATTCCTTCCCTACTATAACGCTTGATGTTTTTCATGTTATTTTCTAGTAGCAGTTGACACCCAGAATAACGATATGAACTTTTTGCTGAATGAACATCGGAGGTGGTGTATGTATTGCCATGTACTGACACAGATGAAAAGACCGTGGGTGCACTGTGCGAGGGAAGTCGTGTCGCTCGAATTGCCATGATTGCAGCTCTGCGAAGTGTGGTAGTACTTTTATCCGAATCTCGTGGGTCAAAGGGTAGTGGGATGAATAGGCATTTATTCTCCAGCTTGGACTGTGTGTTGGCACAGGTGAGGCCATCTTGATGCATGAGAGTTACGTGAGCAGCTGGTTATGGTTGACGCAAATGATACACCTGTTCGGGGATAGGACGGGCTTGGGGGAAATCTGACGTCAACTCCCATAACTTTTGTGAAGTCCGCGTGATTTTTTAGGGATCGACATGGATTTGATGTGGGGACATGTGCGAAGTTAGAGCGGATTATTTTGGGTGGCGGTCGCGACACGTTTGCCCTGCAAGGTCGCGCTGCCCGATTCTGGAGGGGATGCAACGGAACGAACATCATTTGTTGAGGTTGTAAGCACCTTGTTCGCTTCTCTGAATGCGGCACATTTTGCACACGGTTCGTGGCGGGTACGCTGACCAGTCTAGTTTTCGTTCGGAACGTTTGGGTTTTGCTGCAGCACTCCCATGGCATGCTCATCGTTTGAGTTGCATGGATTTCTGAGTGAATCTGCGTGAATCGCTGCGTTTTTTTTTCACGGTTTCTGTTCATACCCATTCAGTTGCATGCGCCTGAATGTCCAGAGCCCATGGGCTGTTTGTGCAAAGGTTTGGGGGGTTGAGTCGCCAACGCCATGTACGCAAAGTGCCGGGGCATTCCTCATGCCGTTTCCCTTTCGTCAACGAATTCAGGCAGCCGACAGACGAATCTTTCGGAGACGATCACGAGATGTTCTGGGGCTTGAGAAGGATATCGCTACAGTGTACTATACATCAGTTCAACCACAATAGTGGCTTAAATCAGTTAACTCCCCTGTTCATTGTTGTATTAGATGACTAGATTATTTTGTATTCCTTAACCTGATTAAGCGAACCCAGTCCGAGCTTGGAGGAATTGTGTGTGACATTGGTAAAATTGCTGGCCCGATATTTCCAGTTATGGAATACTTTTGGTAGGATTTCCAAATCAATCGTTACATTTAATTGCGTTTCTATACCATCGATGATGTTGGTTGATGTCGTTTGGTTATGAAATTACTATTTTGGACATTAAATTGTGTCTTAACGCCGACTTGAAACACAGGAAAACGTGAGCAGTTATCTATACCCATGTTTACTCCATAACGGTATTTAGCAAGCAATCACAGGTGACTGTTAAATATTGAACACTTCCGCATCAGAAAATTTCACCGTTATGGTCTTCTCTCCGCACTTTGTTTTCCAGAACGTTATTTTTATTTCTTTTGCATTGCTCCGCACAAAAAGGTCGAATTTCGCGTTACTATTTGTAGTGTTTTCTCTGCAAAAAAGGCCAAGCGTTACGTTACTATGCGGAATGGTTTAATGTTTTACACTACTCATGCTGCGTAGTACGAGTGCATTGCATATCTTCGATCTAATTGAATTACATTCGATTTGACAGCACTCGAGCGCACATGCATGTGTGATTCATATGAATTATTCATGTGGCTGAATTGGTTGAATCAATTATGTGATTCATATGAAACACGCATTCTTTTAGGTTGCTGCGAGCGACCCAGAGGCAAAACAGTCACTGGAGCTATGTACTGAACTATTCCAAGTGTTTTTACTTGAGACATCAAAAGCTTCTCACAATACAACAGCTGTGCAGGGGTAAACACAGCCGGTGCAAACACTTCAATTCTCAAACGGATTGTAATATATACACGCTTGATTTGATAATATCTTCCAGAAATTTGAATATTACCATGTACATAATGCTGGGATGCCCTGCAGCCCTTGCGAATAGACAGAACGATTCGTTGCGATGCCAAAAATCAATCGCTCTTGGCATGCGTGTTTCCACATTTCTGGAGGCAGCTAGTATTGTCTAGGATTGGCCAAGATTCCCAAGGCTCTGATGGAAGTTACTCGTGCTGAACACAATGTGTCCAGTGCACGTACTTGTTATGTTTTTGTATATGTCCTTTAACAATCAGGTTTGCTTTCTTCAGAATGGGCATGACACTGAGTGGCAGCCTCGAAAAAGGCGATCAGTGCTTGTTGAGCTTGGAAGTTGCTGGAGCTCACTTGTTTCCTTCCTTCCTTTCTTTTGGTAAGCTGCTCACTTCTTTCACCGCTGTTGAAGCCTTGAAGTTGCAGTCACTGAAGCTCTTGCCCTGCCAATGCAGTTGCCGTTCTGAGAAATGCAATTCATTGGTGTTGATGATGGAGTTGGCGAGGCAATTCAATATCTGGTTGTCTGGTGCTTGCATGCAGAATTGCACACAGCAGCTCCTTTGTGGTGCTCTACCTTATTGTGAAGTTTGGCCTTTCTAACTAGGTTTGATTCCTTGTTGTCAATAGTGGCATTGTTTCATTCCTTGTTGTCAACATTGGTCCTCTGCCGATCTTTTGACAACGTAGCTCAGCTGCTGCTGGTGCATTGGGTCCCCCCTTGCTGCACAGCATGTGTGATGGACATGTAGGCCAGCATGGATTGATGGGTCAATCCTGCACAACACAGAAATTGTGTCAGGGAACATACATTCACACACAGCACCCCAAACCAGGCGAGCATTCTAAATCCCGCGGTCCTTCTACAAAGCTTGAAAGTCACTGAGGACAAGAGCAAGACTGCGACAGCTTCTGCAACTATGGAATTCGAATTCTTTTGGTGGCAATGCTAGCCTGGCCGCTTGGCAGGGCGGCAATCAGCCACTGGCCACCAGGGGCAGGTTGGCTGATGTCTTGTTGCCTTCACACAACTGCCAGCGCTGGCAGAAGTGGCGCCCCCTTTCTTTCACTGTTTTGATTAACGTCGCCCCGCTTACCCTGATCGCTAGCCCGCGATCCCCAATGGCTCAGGAGCCGTGCGGTGCGTCTCTCTGTGTGCACCACCGTCCTGTCCCACAGTGGAGGGCACTGCCGCGTGAGGCCACCCACGCATCGCAAGCGCCCGCCCCTGCCGCCAAACATGTTTGAAAAAAGTTCTCCGCGGGAACAGCCCATCCGGGATCCCAAGGGCACAACGATCCAACGCAGGCTTCGCTAGAGACGACAGCCCGATCCAATACGGTCAGAACGTTGGCTGCGGGCGGATCGTTACCGGTGAGCCGTCAGAGAGACCTTCGACTTCGCCGTGGCCAGCCGCGGATCGTCCGCGACTCGAGGAATGTGACTCACCTTCATGCACTGTGCTCCGCCAAGCCCATGCGAAGCCTGAGCCTCCATCGCCGGCCGCCGTTGCTGCCCTCCGACCGCGCGCACCGGCCGGGCCGTCCCTTGTGGGTGGCTCGGTGGCCGCCACGAAGCCCGTGGCAGCCCAGCTGTCACAATCGCCGGTGCCGCAACTTAGAACCTACGACCACTGATCCACGTCAGCTTAGTCACCAAAATAAGAATCGAATCTCAGCGAAAAAGCAGAGGGAAATATATTCTCCGCTTCACGTTGCCAACAGCGATGTGAGGCTGCACCCTGCGGATACGGTACGTTTGATTTGTGGCCTCCTCGGCGTGCCACCCTTGTCCTTCAAAGGGGCAGTCACGCGCTCAGGACCGCGCCACCGGTGTGTGCTATGTGAAGAGAGCCGGAATCGGGACGCGGGAAGGGGCTAGGTTCAATAGTGCAGGTGGACAACCTCCCGCGCATTGACCATTGCCCAAGTTCAGCCCCGCTCCCACGGGTGTGTGCTGGTTATAGCCCACATGCCTTGGCCGTGCCAGGCGGGCGCAGAGCAGGCCTGTCCTGTTGCAGAGCCGTAATTGCCAGATCATCCGTCACAACGGGCTGATGGGCATCAAATGCGGTCCCGATCTTCAGCAGGCACTGCGGTCGCCTCCTTCGCCGCAAGCAAAAGGGGATGCAGCACACACACCGCCCGGGAACAGCTCGGAATCAAAGATACATGAACAGCGCCTATGGCGGGCCCATAAAGAATAATTTTACAAGAATGTTCCATGCGTATTTATACCGAAAAAGGGTGTCCCAGACCCTGATCCTAGCCAACTTTTGAGAAGCCTCCAAGGCTACAATCCTGGTACAGACCCCCCTGAGCTTGTCCCCAGACCTCTCAAGTTCTCCAACACTTGTCCCCAGCATAGTACAACCCATCATACATTCCATACAACGGACTCAATTTCAGTCCCCAGCAAGCAATTCCAGGCCCCAGCAAGCAATTCCGGCCTCCACTATGTCCCTCCATAATGATGCATTAATCAGATAAATCAAATCAGTAAAAGATTATCAAGTCAATAATGCCCGCAAATGCAATCCACATTCCCGGACATGGCACTCCACCAGAACGAAAGTACATACCTAAAACAGCTTACTGATGACGAATTCCAAGCTCTGTTTTCCATTCCCAGCTCAGCGCTCCGCTCCGGCTTAGTCGCACGTCAGGGAGGTCGTACATGGGGATTTCACCAAGGGCGGCTCTCTCCAGGTGGACTCCGGGGCACTAAGCAATGGAACAGGACAACTAGCACGCTTTTAACTTACTAATTCCAGGCCATGCGCAGCAACTCAAACAAGGTTTGCAGCGAATGAGATCAGCCAATCAAACAGCAAACAATACACGATCTCAAACAGGTCATCTCATTAGGTACTTAGGAAATCGCCGCAGGGGCGCGGAATTTCGAGAAATCGTCTGGACTCAGCCATGGCCACCGTATACACGTCCGTGAACTGCATCTTCTTACTGTGTCCGTTTGAAGTCGCCATTTCGTGACACGGCATGCAGCTCTTGCTCATGATTAATGCTGTCCCATTAATTCTGTGTGACCATCATCCCAGATGGGTCGCTTGAATCCAATAACTCAATTTTGTGTTTTGAACCATAAGCTATCTACCATTCTATTGTAGTTTATTTGCAAGTTTGAATATTCGGGGTTTTGCTTACTCTCCTTTCTATTTTGATGCTCGTGTGTATTCAACTTGTTGCTTCCTTGCCATCAAGACAGTGGCTGGTATGAAAATAGACATACAAGCCCTCGAGACGTGTTCAACTTTCAGGACGAACGAAGAACGCAAATCCCACGTGCGTGAAGCCTGCCCCCGTATTCGTTGTCGAAATCACCTGCGGCAAACCCAACACGAATGCGTAATCCCATATTGTAAGAGCTGGCATACACACGTGAGCCATTGTGGCCAGGAATCCTTGAGAGAATACTTCGACGACCTTCGCTTCTTCCAAGAGACTCAACTGGGAAAGTGGCGCACGCAAGCTTAGCGGGAAACTGGGCACCTTACACAGGCTGCAAGTGCACTCTGGCCAGGCAACCCACACGCCGAAGGGAATGCAGTTGGCGTGCTCCGCTGGTCATCCTCAATTGATACAGTACATAATGCTTGCGGCGGGATCGCACCCAAAACGTTTCTGGCGCGCTCGTGCTTCTGTTGGCAGGCGCGGTGTGCTTGAACACATAGCTTGCACCGAAGACAGCCACAGCACGCCTACAATACTTTAAGGTGATGGCGTTTGCGCAGGCATTCTGTCGAGCATTCTGCATTGCTCTTCTTTCTGTAGCTCAGCATGGCATCCTGTCCTTCGCGACTGGTCCTCTTCGCAAGTGGTCTGCAGCATGGCGCCCTGTGTCGTCCCGAGCAGGCACCGTGGACGCCACTGCCTTTGAGCATGCTGGCCGGAGTTGGCCGGGATCGGCATTGTCAGGGCCTTTCGGCGCTCTGCGTCGCGATTCTGTCCTGCGAGACGGGGCGTCTCGCGAAACTGGCCCGGCAGTTGTCGCTGCGCTGAGGCACGCAAGGCTCCGCGTCACTAGGCATTCGGCGCCCCTGTTGCGATGGGTCAGGGCGCTGTGGCTTGGGCGACTTGGCGCACGCGGCGGGGGGCACGAAGGTAGATGGAACACGCCCCATTGAACCGTATGTTGCGGGTGCGCCGGAGCCCGGGAAATGATGCCAGTCACGTGGGGGGGGGGGGGGGGTGGGGAGTACACGGATGCTTGCTCGGGCTCTTGAGGCCGCTGGCTCCTGTGGAGATGTGGAGACGCGGGGACGAGGAAATGGACGTTCTCCCCTTCCCCGCCAGGCGCTTCCCTTGGGGGGGAGGGGGGCGGGGGCCTTGAGGCCGCTGGCCATCATGGGAACGTGGGAAGGCGGGGGCGCAAGGGCAGACAATCCCCACCCACCCCACCTGGGGGGCTTGGGGCCCCTAGCTCCAATGGAGATCCCCGGCGACCTGGGGTTGTGGGACGGAATCGTGTTTGACCAATGCTTATCCGCTCTTCACAAAAACTGGCAACGTGTACCAACATGAGTTATGGTGCTCTGGTCAAACTCTGAAGCAGAACTGATGAGAGGCTGACAAAAATGCGACCATGCAGACAAAATGTGTATCTGGCAATGCCTGCCAAAGGATATGGCCGCCGCGGCAGCACCTATGCCATGCCATACAGCAAGGTTTCGGCGTTTTGATAGATGGAACGAAGTAAAGCTACGCTTACAATGTTGGCGTGGGAGCAAACAAATGCTATGGATTGTCCATTCTGGTCCGTTTCTCCATGAATTCCAGTCTGCGTTTTTTGATCCTCACCTTGTGTTCTATGCAACACAGACATCTCTATTGCATCATGGCTGTATTTATCCAAGGCTCATATCTAACATGATTTCCAAGCATGACACTTCACTGATGTGCAAAATATTCTCACATGGTGCCTCACTCCCCGAGTGTGAACAACATTAGTTGAGTTCAGATCCAACATGTCCACATGATAGATGTAGTGTTGTTACACCCACTTAAGCCCCTGCAGAATCCTCAGCCATCTCAGTCATGAGCAAGGCATGCGGAAATTTGACTTCCGATTTCAATATTGTATCATCCGGATGCATGTAGTATATCTCTCTGTGTTGGATTGACCACGGCCATACATAGCACAATTGCGTCCTGCTGCAATCGAATCTATATAACGGCACACCCACATTGCGCCTTTCAAGTGCACCCCACTGTAGAAGTGTTGTGGCCCGCCTCTCATTCACCTGGAATCGATGCACACTGACAACAGCATCAATGATGCGCTACAAGCCAGCCCCTGTCAATTCTCCAAGCTTGAACTCTCGGGCATTTTCCCGAATATCGCGCAGCCCTTTCACGTGCCGCTTCAACCAATCGTCGCCTTTTGGGTCAGTTGTGAAATTCCCATCCTTGATGGACCCAAGTCCAAGCCGGCTGGCTGCCCTATGATTTAGTAGTTTTGGACAGGATTCGCAAGCCAACCCCGTGTGGACAATGCAGCGCACCTAAAACGTTTGCCAGGCAGGGTATCCTCCATTTGACTTTTCATTATATGTGGCTGCTTCCTTGACCATGCCATGTGCACTGTCAACACGTTGCACATGCGGCATAGGTGGTGCCAACCACAGGTGGGATCAGCATCGCACAAAGGCCACGAACAACAATAACTATCGGTTCCACCAACAGCTGCTCCTAGGCAAACTTCAAATGCATATCGCCCATCGTCGTTGCATGCCTCGTTATTGCTTTTGATGCCTTGCAAGTTGTGCATCCCGATACCCTGATCTGAAACTCCATCAGCACAGAGACCACATTTAGATCAGGCTCTAACGTCTAATGCACGCAAGATACAAGGGCAATTAAGCATCAGAAGCTGATGCACACAAGCGCAATTCAGCATCGGCAGCTGATCCACACAGGGTCAATTCAGCATCAACAGCTGAGGCATGCAAGGGCATATAAATTCAGTATCTAATGCACGCAAGCACAATTCATAATTAGCAGCTGATGCACACAAGTCCGATTCAGAATCAGCAGCTGATGCACGCGAGGACAATCCAGAATCAGCAGCTGATGCAAGCAAGGGCAATTCGGATTCACCACCTGATGCACACAAGGGCAATTTACGACAAGATTTTGGCTCCAATTATAGCTATGATAATACATATTGGTATAGTTGTAGATATCACTACATCTGTAAAGCAGTATTCCATATCTTCGTTGGCGATACCTGGCTCTCCATGATGAGAGCTGCCATTCTCCTCGTACAGCTGCGTTGGCTTATGCTAGAACACAGGCTCCCTCAGCTGCTGATTCTCCTCCTCCTGTGTCCTTGTCCTTGCCCCAATGGTTGCTGCCACTCACCTCCCGCATCTTTTGCATTGTAGGCAAATTAACAAGTAAGTACAGAAGGTAAATCACAATATAGAAAACTAAACATTTGGGTTTCGCGTATCTATTCTTATAGTACTTACTGCCGATAGGATCTCTGGCCAGCGTTGATATGATGCAATGCCACAACGAGTCGATTTTGGCGATGCTTACACCAATTGCATCACTCCTTTTATGAGTACGCCCTTCTGCATCACCATCTTGGTGCATGTCAAGTCCTTCACTGTTTTTCCCACAATGGCCAGCATCTCCTGCAGCCGTGCCACCAAATCACGCCCCCACCTTCAACCACTGCAACCAACGATTTTTGAGAGCATTCCTTCCAGCTGCTCTGGTAGGTGGCGAGCGGCAGAAAACTCGCCTGGTACCTGCATCACGGACGGGGCCAAAGTGCTGCTGCCATTGCTTGAAGGCCGCATCACCTGCGCTCAATGCGGCTGCATCATTGTCCCTTTTCGATCTTTTGCGTGATTAAGGACCTGCCACCCTTGCCCTTGGGTCAGCCTTTTCTTGTCGTGTCCAAGGACAAGCCGGAGTCTTTGCTGGTGTATTGTAATCGATTATGATGTTCGTTGGATCCCTCTGAAAATCTCTTGGGCTTGGGACCTTGTCCTAAGCCGCATCGTTTTCTGCAAATTTCGGTGTGCTAGCCGCTGCTGCACATCGACACATCGGCAATTGCACCAGAGGCGGTGCTTCACCTATCCTCATGCGAAGTACTATGGAAAGGGTGATAGATTTGCATCGTTATTTCATCAATCCCCCGTTCTTTCCCTTGACGCACGATCTCTTTATCACAGACCTCCCTTGATGCCCATACGTGTACAGCTGCGTACCTATGTACGCAGTCGATGGACTCAAGTGTGAGTCCATTGATGGATATTACGGATATGAATCGATGATCATTGATTTCGTAAATTCGATTGAACATCAATTTGATTGATTCGATTCTATTGAATACTGCAGACAGATGTTCCAACTGTGAATCAAATAATTTAAAGTGGATCAATGTGGGCACCGTTCAGACACATAACAAGTTCAACACGCACACTACAACACAGTGCGCGAAAATCAAGTGTACAATTGATATACATTCACATGGACAATCAACTACAGTGAAATGCAGCAAACTAGACACCAATCAGTCGTATATGATGTTCAGTGGGCATTGGGATACATGATGCACAAATCAGAATGCCAATCGTGCATCACCCATTACAACACAAATTTTTTGAAGCACATAAGTTTCAAATCTACCTCAAGTCTGCCATTGGCTTTGGAAGACAAAGCCGGCGTCCGGTCTCCTTTGTGTGCCCCCCTCTCTCGTTGTGTTGACGGCAAACGATGCCATATACCACTCCTGATCCAACCAATCAAATTTGCCTCTAGTTCCGGGTCTGCAGATCTTCTACATACATCTGCGAGACCCCGCAATATGTCGCATAAAGGCCGGGGCTATCCCCCACAGCTTTACCCACAAGCAAGTCTTGGCTATTTTCCAATGTTAAACAGTGCGCATCGCGCCCTCAACGGTACGGGAATCCGAAAGACTTCAGTAACGTGCAAGAGAAAGACTCCCCATTTCCAACCTCGCTGTCCCTTGGGGGCTTCTTCACAACAATTGTCAGCGTTCTCGGCCAAGATCGTCCCAAGCCAAGCTGACGGGATTCCAACTCTGGGGGCGGCACTTCTGACGAGCTTGCTACGAGGGCACCCTCGGTGGGGAGCCTCATTGGCATCCTAAGCTTCAACCTCGCAGCCATACCAACGATCTGCCTCACTGCCGCCCGAACATCCTGCTGTCCCAACTCCTGGGACATCTCAACTGTGACCCCCTTGTTCTGCAAATGTCTCCAAACTGGCCACGATGTTCCTATGTCCCTCCTCTGTTACGTCGGCCCCCGGCGTCTGATCTTCACTTCGCCGCTGCCTTTCGCTATGCTGTTGGGGGAACAATCCAAGGGGGTACATGGCGATCGTGGGGGCTGGTTGGGATGGAGTGTGTGTCTCGATTCAAGGCGGTTTGTGAGGGGCGCGTTGTTGTCACCGTGGTGCGTGAAACGTAAAAGACTTTATGCGCCCCAAAGCCTATCTGTGTTGCGCTGGCTTTGAGGGATGCTGGTCCCAGGGGACAGCAATATCGTGTCGGAAGTTGCATTCCTGTGACACCTCTGCTGTGGTCCGTTGCCACAGGGACGGTTCCCAGCCACTTTGGCAGCAATTCAAACCAGCGCTCACAAGCCACATGAAGAGGTGGCCACACCAAGCGGATCCAGAATCCGCACAGGTCTCAGGCAGATGCCGCGCCTACTGTGGACAAACCCACATAGATTGGGTGTCCACACCGGCGACATTTCGACAGACACAATTCACACCGATGAAATGAATCAACAGCAACTTGCACCAGCCAGGATGGCAAGACATGCTGGCTACAATTCAAACCCAATCCAGAAGCTAAAGCATCGCCAGCTCCAGCGTGTAAGAACTTGGAATGGTAGCAAAAAAAGCCACACAATTTGGATATTGAACATCCACAATTCTGCGACACTGAAATCACACCCACCTGCAAATGGGCAGCTCCGCGAAGGGCCCCCAACCGTGCACTGTGTTTCTGTTGAAGCTTCCGCCACCCCGCCGCTCTCATCTCCCTCCGCGCCTCGCCTGCTCCTCAGTGGAGCGTCTCCAATCCACCATATCCATGCCGCTGTCCGCCCGTACACATCGATGTGCTCTGGAGTACGGCGGATCCGCGGCCATCGCTCGCCCTTGCAGCGCTCGCGCTCTGGACTGTTCACCGGTTTGGTCGCCGCGCGCTGAGCCTCGAGCAGTTGCGCAAGCGAAAAGCGTTGTCTGCGTGGTCCCGAAGGCGTTTAGTTGGGCGGTCACCGGGTCAGTTTGTCGTGAGGCACAGAGGTGGGGATGTCGTACATTCCGCTGACGCGTCAAATGATTGGAGCGCACGGACTGTTTGAGTGTGTCCGGACCCACTACAAAACTGTATCTGTGTCGGACAAACTCAAACTGTTCGCGCGTTCCGCTTACGGCGTTCCTGATATCCGCGCTTCCCCCGGGCGCTCTCAAACCGTCCGCGCGTTCCGCGTACACCTTTCCTGACTTCCGAGCGTTGCTTGGACGCATTCAGACTGTCCACGCATTCCCCGGACATCCGAGGAATTGGAGTTTCCGCGCATGCACTGGTCACATCCGAGGCCGCGGACGCTCAGGACGGGTCCAAGCGCCTCGGACGCTCTGGCCGTGTCCGAGGAACACCGGAACCGTCCGAGAGCCTTGGGTGATTTCCAATGGCCGCTCGGACACGCCCGCGCTGTGCGGACGCGTCCGAGGCCATTGAGCGCTGCTCGGACGCCCCCCTTTCCCATAGTGCATAGCGAGACACTCCACAATTGCAGTGCTTGCGCTCAAGGCTTCGATGCCATGCCCGTCGTCATTGACCTGTGACAGTAATACAGCAAGTCCATTTCACATCCAAATTCGCGCTCAAAATACCTTCCTTCCTTCTGAAAATGCGGCATTGGAGTCGAGTATGGATAATGGCAGGAATATGCACTTTCTGGAAGGTGCATGTCAACAGGGGCAAACATGGGCAAGGAAGATTCCTCGAAGGTCGAAGGCTTCAGGGAGATTTTTTAGTAATCCCTGAGTTGTTTGCCACTAAGCAGCGACGCATGCGGCATGGCCACAGATAACATCGTCTTTATGGCAATTGCATAATCTCTTAGCGTCACAAGTATGGCACCCCTCCCCCTTCCACCCCCGCCACCCCCACACACGTGTGAAATTGACGCTAAGCGTACTAAACTCGACATAGCACCTTCCCTAAGCTGGCTGGTAGCGTCTTTTGGACAGGATGTTTGATTGCTTGTAAGGCGCTATGGTTTTATTGACACATGTCGTCATGCCGGAATTTTTGAGTTCACATTCTGCTGCTGTGCAAGCGGCACGCATGTTGAGTAGTCTTACCTTGCATTGGGTCTATTTTTGCATTATTTGTTGCATTGTGCAAAAGAGACCGACCACTTTCGCAAAAGAATGCATTTGCTGATCTCAAGCTGCAGAGTGTGTTCGAGTAGGTCTATGCAGCCAGAAAGGGACCATTCTCTCTCCCAACTACATGGCTCTATCGCCCTCTTTTCATCCGAAAGGATCGATGCCTGTTGGGCGAAACTCTTGCCATCTCCCTCCTTTCCCTCCCAACAGAATGTTTCTTCTTGTTTACAATCTGTCGGGTTTGATGGACATTTGATCTTGGCTGCCTTGCATTTGCGATATCCCATGAGGCGCAGCCGTCTCAGTTGCCCAAACTTCTAGAAACTCGCAAGCCTTTGGGCAGCAGCTCCGCTAGTTGTTCAGTCACCCCGAATGCGCCGTTTCCCCCGGCTTCTCACTGGGTGTTATAATTGAAGCTGCGCTGAAGTCACTCTCATCTGATTTTCCTAGCTTGGATGCTTTCTCAATATCAGCAATCTCGCTTTCACCGATACCATCTCCTGACTGTTCTGTTGTGTTGCGTCACACAGCCAGTCGCCATGGGCCATTCGTGGGCCACTCACCCATTGAGTAAAGTAATAAAACAGCTGGCAGCCCTAGTCGTTATTGTTAAATAGGCTTGTTTTTTTTACTTTGACGCTTTGTGCATAAAAGCCTAAACTTGAGAAAAGAGCTAATTTCACGTCTGTAGTTGCGTTTCGGTGGCTCGTTAGGACACTTACGCTAAACGGTAGAAGTCGCGTTCAACGATCAGTCTTCCGCACACTCGAGCATACCCAGCATAACGTCCACTTGGCCATTGGCAGAGGCAAACGACGTTGTCGAATAAGAGCGCGTCTTTAGCCCGCTCCAGCACGTCTGGATGCCACTCTCGGAATTCCGTACGCTTATATACCCTATATTTATGTGCGTGGACAGTACTTACGTGGTATTTGCCTATTTTTGGCATTATGCGCACAACATTATAAACTATTTTGGAACGTCAAAACGCAAATTCGATCTGTGCTTGATGGGCGGAAATAACAAGCTTACTGTTGGATTATCTATAGCTAATCCAACCAAAGTAATGTGGATCAGGACTTTGCACCTCAAGACTTTGGCAGAGAGATTTTCGAGCTTTGCCATTGGTGTGAGATTTTGAGTTCAACTCTGCAGGGCAACGCAACAGCCCTCTAATTTGGTGCGGCTCCGTAAGACAGCACACTATCCGATTTCGGTACGCTCAATAAGTCAACGGCGGTCCCGGCTGGTCCAGCGATTCAAGCTGGGCCGCTCGCCGATCTTCTTCACCGCCGGCAACACGCGTGGTCATTGGAGAGCAGCCACAGCTTGTCGCCCGCTAGCCCATCCATTGGCGACTAGCGGCTGTGGGACACACGGGGCGCGACTGAAGCAGGCAGCTGTCCCGCCACAGACTACCCTGTTGGAGCAAATGGGCCACTGAACCTGTCTGCACAAGTCAAACCTGACAACCCCCCGGCAGGTCCAGCGACTTGAGCTGAGGCGCTCGCCGATCTTCTCCAGCCTCTTCTCCAGAGCTGGTCCTTCGGACGAACCACAGCTTGTGGCGTGCTGGCCCAAGCCATTGCTGATTGGCGGCTGTGGGGCACACTGGGCGCGGCTGAAGCAGGAGGCTGTGCGGCCACAGCCTACTCTTCTGTCATATGCTTATGGGCCCTTACCAAACAGGCCGACTGGCAAATTGCCAGCCCCGCCAAAGCGCTCCAGCACGCCCCTCCGCGCCAGCGAGCGTTTTGATCGTTGCAAGCCTCGGAGGACTATCGCCCGTGACAAAGTCCTCGGCTTGACGGCGTGGCCTTTCACTGGCGCGGGCGCGGCCAGCCGTTCGCCCTCGCCTGTTTCCCACCGGTTCGGGACGACCCAGAGGTGCGAACGCCCGGCCGCAGTGCTTTACGCCAAAAAAAGTCCTCACCACCTTGCAATCAGTGCACCGATTGGCACACCATTTGGGGCACTGATTCATGCACTGATTTGTGAAACAATTACCTCATCAAATAGGCCACTGATTCGGTGCACGAGTTTGTGCACTGAGTGATATACTATTTCACGCACTAATTGCTGCACTTGCTATGAAAAATCAAGTTTAGGTGACTCGATTTCATTGGACAGTTGTAATCCATCTTCAAACTAGCTTGCATTTGGCTGCCTTTCAAGGCCTTGGAAACCAAATGGATAGTCCACCCGACTGTCCAAAGCCATGGCGCCGGGTTAATCAGAGGGCGCCGTGTGCGCAACGCGTGCGGCGGTCCGAGCTTGTAAAATAAACAATAATACTGTAAATATGAGGCTGCACGCCATTATCTAAGAAAATGAGAGAAATGAATGGCCCATTGCGCCTACCTCAGTGTTTCCACGACACTATGGATGGGCTGGATATGTACGCTGAATGATTGAATTTGCATGTCATTGAGCTTGCAAGTGTGGAGATTCTTACCATATTGGAGACATACTTTAGGCCCAATATTAAAACAAATGAGAATACACGTATTTTTCCATGTTACAAGTTTTGAAGCCGTATACGTATTTCCCACGATCCATTTTGCTCAATCGGAAGTTTCATTTGTGAGGCGGAATAGCTGAGACAGTTTTGATATATTCTTTAACCTGTTGCCATATGCGTGTTTGCAGATTTGCCGCCTCTGTTTCCAAAATCGTGTTGTATCTGTAACTTGCACGAGCGGAGATCAAAATATGTGAGTCGGCAATTTTTCTCAAAGCAATTTCAATGCGTCATATGAAGGGATATTCAAAGATCCCTCTAACAAGGCAACAAGTGCTGCCACTCTCGCAATATTTTGAGTGAACCTGAATCACAATTTTGCATTTTGTCGGAATTTACAACGGGACATAGCGAGCATGCCATGCCCTTAAAATGATGTCGACCGACTTTGGCTATCTCTAATACAGCGGTTTGCTTTGTTGGATTGGTCTCCGCTAAGGATGCAGCTTGGTTCCAAATAGAGTCAGTGAGGAAAATCCGGAGTTTTGTACAGGACTCGAGGCGTCAAGAAGAACCATGTAGGAGTTATAGCCAATGTCTAAGGAACAGCTCTATCTGTAAAAGGAAATCCATACGACATTCTCTCCAAGATCAGGAAGGTCATATATACCCCCATAAGATCTGAAATTGAGGGGAAAACGGCCAAATGTTGAAAACCAGCGTTTTGGAAACATGGTTTATGAATCATGCTATTTTGTATCCTATTTACTCCTGGTATTGTGCCTTGCCTTGCATTGGGCCCTGGTCAAGCATGTCTAGATTTTAGAGTATGCAAGAAAACTCCCTCAGCCCTAATAGCAGGATTCCCTTAGTTGAATTTCCAGAGCTACGGAACAAAACCTACGCCCAACAATCGTTTTTTGCACTATTTCATAATTTTGGTGAAATGATTCCTTGACTTGAGACAAATAGAATGATTTCGTTGAATTTTCCCTCAAGTATCACAAAATTTCACCATGTTGTAAACATGGTGCAGAACAATAAAGTGATGTGGTAGACATTCTACGTGCTGCAATGTTGGCCGTTGTTGACAACTTTCATACAAAGCTACCTTCCAAATGACTGATTTACCCAAATCTGGAAGTCTTTTACGTGTTTATGTTTCCATTTCAGGGGACGCACGCATATTTCAGATACTGAGCTGTACATTTTGATAAACTGCACTCGGTATATCCGTTTTGTTTTGGAATTTCAGTATATTGAACATATTTGTATTCGAATTTCTATTGAATTGCGATTGCACACACTTGCAATGTGGAGAGGTGCACAACGGCAGTACACATATTACAAAGAGCCAAACGCCCTTTCCCACACTTGTCATAACAAGCCTGCGGGCATGTAGTATCGTTGCCAACCATCATTAGGGCTCCATGGCACTGTGTAAAGCACTATAAAGTCCCTGGATGGCTGCTGTTTGGCTGTGTCACTACACAAAAGCGCAAGGCAACATGGACACTAACATGAGAGCAGCTTTGGGCTGGATCCTGCAGCTGTGTGCGTTCCCCTGCGCACAATCGATATTACAGGGAAAAGGGCTTGGCTTCATCCAGCATTGCTAGAAAGGATCAAAGAGGCCACCAAAAGAAACACATGCCCATAACAATCCTTGTGAATGCAACAGCTGGCTCAAGCTATTGTTTGATTGGCAGGCATTGTTGGGCGCCTTTTGGTTGCCTAGTTTCTCTCGGTATTGCCCAAAAATTTCTAGGTTGGAAGCAATTCATTGTTGCCTGAAATCTGTGGCCCAAAACCACCCATGAGCACAGGAGACAATTTCGAAAGCACACAGCTCTTCCATATTTGTACCTTCCTAGGATTGATATCTGTTCAATCTGCATTTTGTTCCATGCACCTTCTATTGATAAGAGGTACAAATCCATATTGTACGCATCTTCAAGACATGCCCCAAAACCAATCCCGATTCCGCAAGTATTGATCCCACCAATTTCAATATTGACATGAACTCCAATGCATTTGTAGCCATCCTCTTTTCGTTTCTATTGCACTAGATGATCAGGACATATTCTGGATGTATTGTAGTCACTAAAAAAATTGCAATTGTTATTGTACCTGAGGGAGCAATGGCTGCAAAGTTGTCATGCCATGTCCACAGAATTGCGGAGTTTGCAACACTGTTGGACGTTGTTGGGAAATGGCCTCGACTGGCTGTGAGAGCTTCATAGACAGCACCCCTGGCACCCATGGGATAACTGTCCCAATTGAGGTAATCAAGGTGGAAACAATGTGTGAGGCACTCTAGGTGTTGGAGGTGAGAGGGCAGGGATGGGCGAGGGAGAGGCGAGGGGTGCGCATAAATTCTCCTGTGGTAGGCTGTTTGTTATTCTTTTTCAACTCGGAGCTCGTGTGTGTGTATTTTCTGCAAAGATGCCACTTGGCCATGCCATTGTCTCTTATAGGCAGTGGTTTGCCAGGTTGTGCTGGGCAGCAGTTGATCAGATTTGTGATGGTTGGCACAGATCTTTTTGCAAATCCAAATAATTTTCCACATGTACATGGGGCATTCTACAGAAGCAACAGAGTTAGCGGGGAGTTGTTTCTTAGTTTTGAGATTTCTAAAACCTTCGAGTAGCAGGCCTCTCTGAATGTGATGTTGCTTCAGCCCTTGTCTCTTTTCTTGTAACGATTTTTCAATTCTAAATAAGGGACACTTGATATGGAGCCCAAGGAGTATATATTCCATGAGACCATATGTTTTTGAAACGCATTATCATGGAATAGTGACTTCATGAAAATGCCACAAATTTGACACTGTGCACAGAATTATGTAGCAGATGTATGGTCCATGAGAATATTACGTTCTTCAAATATCCTTTCCTTTTTGCAAACATCAGGCACAAATGAGCGAATGCAGTCTTCACCTCATTGGAATCAGAAAAGAACCATGGCTCGCATTTCTGCACATATGCCGAATACCTTCACATTTCCTGTTATCAAAGTCATGGAAGTCATTTTGGTGTTTTGCTATGGATTAATTTTTCATGGCTCGTAAGACCTACATGAAATTTATGATTTCTTCACAGCCCTCACATCCGCAAACTATAAGTTTCACGCAAGCATCTAATTCCGTGCATAAAATCCACCATGCACTGATGCCAATTTATCTAATTTTTCATGGCCTCCTGTGAATGAACTTTCTGTTCCGTGTAGGAGCGCTCCACACCATTGACATTTGCTGCCATCAAAGCCTTTGATGCCAAGTTGCCCAGAACATTGCTTGCACAATGTAGCAAATGTGATGTGACATCATCAATTTTATTGCCTTGGTTGTGCGTCCTTGTTGACTTGGTCTTGCCTCAATGGCTTACACAATTGGCAGATCGCTAATTGTGTGCCAGTGAACACGATTGACAACACTTTGCTACCGAATTTTGATATGAGGGGATTGTAGGAACGATGGGCTTTTAATGAAGAGATTTTCTTAATCACACCAGCAACGATAATGCTGTCGAAACCAACACGAACGCAATCATTAGCAATACCGAAGATGATGATAATAATACAAATAACAATAATGTTGATAACAACGTTAACAACAACAACGACAACGACGATGACAGCGACGGCGACAACTGAAAAGAATGAAAGAGTATCAATATTAACTGTATACTCAAGGAAAATATGGATAATATAATGTGCGAATATAAGGGTCGTGTCAATGGCACTAACGATGGTGACCACGCTGATAACAAATCTGTCACCAACACTAGCAGCAATGGCATTAGTGAGAATGGGCACAATAGCAGAGACAATAATTGGAGCAGTCGTGATGGCAACAATTTTGATGATAATGGATTTTACTGAATTCACTGTTAATCCGTACAATGCTTATCAGAATGGGAAGCTGCCATCACCGCTACCAGCGCTTCTGTCGTGCATGGTTAATTCGTGCTCCTAAATTTTAAGGTTGCAGTCGGTACATTCTTCAGCTCTCATTGCCTTTCGTTGGTAGTAGCTCGGCTTCCAGATCCAAGGTTGCGCTTTTTCGGTGGTGTGTGTGCAGGCCGGAGCGACAGCGCTGATTCAGGCCGCCAGATATGGCCGCGAGGCTGTCTGTCGCAGACTCCTGGACTACGGTGCGACGGTGGACGTCCCCAACGTGGTGAGCAATCACTAAAAAACACTGACGTTAATTTGGGCAGAATTGCCGCATTACAGCTTTGGAGCTGCCATGCACCAGATTCCGTAAAATACATACAAATGCTCGATACTCGTTGTTTCTCCATTCAGTATTAAACATTTAGTAATCAATATTCAATGTTCGAACAAGTTGACGCGAATGTTTTGCATACTGAACCATCCGCATGTGCAGTGCCATGTCGTCATATACGCTGTGGTGTGCTGAGATGTTGACAAATGCCGTGATGTTGGGAATGTTCGACCGCAATTTAGATCAATGCACATATCTTCTGATTGGCGATAATGTTTTCCAAACAAAGCAATACAACTTGTTAATTTGGTCTCATGCATCAAAATTTACACTGGTGCACATACATTGTTCGGATGTGCGCTTAGCGCAGACCAACTAATGTTCAGGAGGCACATGTTCTGTACTGCGTTGTACTTTTATCAGGCATACTTTCTTGTTCCCTACCCGTCACCTGATTTATTTCGTTATAAATTGGTGTTTGTGGGCAGAGTACTAGCTTGCATTGCCCGCATATGTTGTTGTGGGATATTCACAATATATCACAATATATTGTTGAAATTGATGAAAACAGACGTAGTAGTGATGACCATGTCAGGGTTGGTCCTCTTTAGAGCCCCAATCTCAGTCGGCGTGGCCGGATTTCCCCGCCGCCGTCCGGGGGGGACGTCGCGGCCCCGTGGCCCGTGGCGTCGGTGGGAGAAGTGATGGCCATGCCAACACCGTCGACAGGCCCCGAGGACCTCCCGCTCCCCCTGGGGACAAATCCCGACAACGCTTTTGACGCCTAGTCATTGTTACAAACTCTTTTGGCAGCACCGCCGAGGCTTCCGTCGCATCCCCCCTCCCCCCCGAAGTCGGCGGAGGTTGGGCCTTTTCGTTTGGTCTTTCCGTTTATGGCACCATTTTGGCGTTCATGTTTTATGCGCGAAAACACCTCAATAGAGAAACACTTATTTACGCACCCATACTAACGCATTTTCATGGCGCGTCGGCACATCCAGGTTACATAATGAAGTCGCAAACGGTCCGCCGCCATCGCAACACAGCATCCACCTCGCCCTCGGCAAGGGCACAGGCGTCGCCCAACAAAAGGTCGACCTCTGCCTACTCCACCGCGTCTTGCTGACACTCCCTGACTCCTGATTCCGCACGTGATGGCTGTATTCGCACAGGGCCCGTGCTGCGCATTTCCGCACTTTCTTACGTATGAAAAAAACGCAATTGTTGCGCTTACATGTAAGACTATTTTAAAATAGTTTTAGCACAAATGGGGATACATGTGCTATTGCTCCTCCGAAGAGAACGTCTGATTGAAGTGTCGCTTCACATCCCCTGGGAAACTTCTTTTTTGTGCATTTGCTTAACCATGTGTGCAGTGGGGACGGACGGAGCTGATGGTGGCCGCAGAGGCGGGACACACACCCGTCGTCCAATTTCTGTTGGATTCTGGTGCGACAGTGGAGTTGGCTGACAAGGTGAGGACGCATTTTTTTAGCAGCGAATGATATTAAGCAGACTGATACATAGTCAATTTTGCCAGTGAGAAGGCGCAAACAATCCCCATGTACTGTGCTTTATTTCAATTACATTTTGCTTGCATCAAAATCCATGGATTGCGTTTGTCACAAAATGACAAAACACAGCCTGTGCACCTGGTAGGCGATGAAACCAAGCAGACAATACGTTCGGAATCGATTATTCATGGCCCCATATCGCCATTCCCTATTGTCCTATGAAATGCAGTGAGCTGGCATGAGTAATGGAGTCCCTGTGGATTATGTTCAGTGTATGTAGCGAAGAGAAATCAGTCCCAACCCTCATGCCCCATGTCCCACGCGAGCCCAAGCGCATCGTACACATGTTAGAAAGCGCTCCAAGATTCCAAGGCCTTATGGCACTTAGTGCAGAAATGTCCCACGGAATTGTTGCATCTACCAAACGCCTCGCAAATTCATGGCATGTGAAACGGGCATTTGAAATTTTGTTTACATGGTGGCATTGCCAACGCTACTTATTGAGTAGTACTTCACGCTGTATGTTAATCGATGTACGAATTGCAGACAAATTACTTTCCGCTGTAACGATTTCTCTCGATTGCGCTCTTTTGATGAGAGACCCTGGCGAGAACTAGTTTGCATTGAAACAGCGACTTTCTGTACAATGAGCATGCTTATTGTGATATTTAGCCCGAATTGTTTTGAATAAAATTCGACTAATACGTTGCTGCATTGAGTCAGAATACAGGGCTGCACTTCACCGTGTTTTATATTGGTGTTGCGATGTTATAAACAAATTAATCAGTTTTTGCGAGCGAGCGAAGCGAGCGGAGCTTTATAGAGCAAAATTGCGGTTTTGGCCGGCCGCACGCCACCGGCCGAGCGCCACCAGCCGCTCGCCGTGCATGCACCGCCCCCTCCCCGGGCTTCCTGGCGCCGCGCGCGGCGCACGGCGCCCACGCCTGGCTTAGGCGTGACTAAAAAGGGGGGGGACACCTTTGGAGCCATGCGCATGTGCGCGTGGTCCCTTTTTTGCGTTCCGTGCGCGGGCGTTACGCGGCCTGTCGGCCTGGGCTTGACTGGGCGTGACTAAAGAGGGGGGCGGGGGTCCGGGACACCTCTGGTGCCATGCGCGTCTGCGCGTGGTCCCTTTTTCGCGTTACGTGTGTGGGCGGTACGCGGTTGGCGTAACCACTACGGTGGGCCTCCCAAGTCCTGCACCATTGCGCGGCGCACGGGTGGCGCGCAGCGCGGACGCCGGCCGTGCACACGCCGCCCATCACTGGGCTTCCTTGACCTGCGCATGGGGCGCGTGCAGCGCAGCGCGCGGCATGGCCGCTGTCCGGCCACTCACGCCCATTCCCCCCGGCTTCCTTGACCGGCGCCCAGCCCGCCGCATTGCAGCCGATCGCCCACTCACAGTCCATCCCCCCTGGCTTTCTTGACCGGGGCGCAGCGGCCATGAACCAGGCGGCACTTGGGCGAGTGGTCGGCGGTGGCGATTGTCATCGCCCACGGCCAGGGCTCGAGTCGCATCTGGGAGGGCGATGGGTAAGGGATGTAAGGGTTGGGGGGCAACTGATGCGAAGAAAAATCTGTTCAAGGCGATTGACGCAACTGGTCGCCCGATGCGATGTTCACTTCGAGCAAGCTGGGTGGCCACTTTGAGGTGCCTCTTGGCGTCTCTTGGCCATAGATTAGAACGAGCGGCGGTTTTAGAGGAGTGGGGCGGGTTGGTTCAAGTTCAAATTTGAAAATTGTGGCCATGGCGATTGACCCAATGGGTCGATCGCCGTGATGTTTCACTTCAAAGATGCTTGGCGGCGGCGCTGCAGCACTTTGAGGTGCTTCCTTGGCCGCTGATTGGAGGCGAGTGGCGTGGGGGTGGGGGGTGGGTGTGGGGTGTGGGTGGGTGGGGGAAGGCAAGTTTGAAAATTCTGTTTGTGGCGATCGACCCGACGAGTCGTACTGCCTTCACTTGAGAAAAATGTGCTAACGTCCTTAGGGTGGGCACCTTGGAGCCCAGCTTTGGCACTCGCTCTCGTTCAGAAAAAAGTAGTGGTGGGTGGGTGGTCTTGGGAATAGTATGCGAGGCATGCCAGGTTTGCAAATCTCCTGCAATTTAGCACATGAATTGCAGCAAAAGTGTTGCACCGCTCGAGCGAGCATGGTTGCGCCAGCAATGTGTATTTTACAAA